>JABAYD010024682.1:0-10039 GCA_014822095.1 Diplotaxis tenuifolia | reverse complement strand
AATTTGCGTAAGAGCTTGTTATTGATAAAGAGATTGAATGCTGTTACAAAGAGAATCGCGGAGCATAGACGACAAAACGTTCTAAGGATCCGACTTTCTAGTCTAGCCACCTAAGTCCTAAATTCGCCTAAGCTAACAGCCGTATTTCTAGGTCTAAAATTCGTCCCCGTGCTCTTGTCCCCAATCTTCTGCTTATATACTTCCTCTTAGGCGGTTTAATCCTTCATTTTTGGCCCAGATCCGAATCTATCGGAAATCTTTCATTTATCTCGATCTTTCCATTTATCTTCGGAAATCTTCTATTTATTTTCAAACTTGACATTTCTTCTTTCTGCGAGTAAATGGTTGAACCGTCATCGCATCTTTGGGTTAGACTTTGTCTAAATCGTAGATGGACTTTTATCGCGATTTGGGGCTTTCGGGACCGTTTTGCGATAAAAACTGTTTTTACGACTTCATATGTGATCGTTTCTTGATACAACGATGTTTCCAGAAGATGTCTTAATTTAACCGCATAGATGGACACTATATGATGTTGTGTCTAACCGTTTGTCGTTTTACGCGATTTACTCCAGTTCTTACGAGAAACTGAGACTTTATGGTTTTTATCGTAAAACTCGATTGGTAAGACGGATCGAGATGAAACAAGAGACAATTCAACCACTGTTCGGAGCACGATTGGAATCGAGGGACATACGCTTCGCATCGGGAGTTTGGTCAAACCTGCTCGCGATTTTACGGTGGTTTGGATGTTTCGGTTTTTCGATTCAAGATCTTTTGGCGGAGTTTTTAAGTCGAAGAAATAATCGTAGACGTTGATTTCAAGGTTACCGTTTTTGACACCAACATTTATGACTACGGGTGGTCCGATGCTAGGATGTTCGATGCACTCTACGGGAATTAAACTGCTCAAACCAGGATCCGAGCTCGATGCCAAGGTGGCCAAGGCGTCCGCTTGAGCATTTTCAGCTCGAGGGATTCTAGTAAGGGCGAATTGATCGAACTTTCTGGCTTGATCCTTGACCATGGCAGATATTCCTCCATCCTTTCGTCCATTGCTTCGTATTCCCCGCTGAACTGGCTAGCCACTAGTTGGGAATCGCAGTAGGCGTGAAGATACGTATATTTAGACCGCGAGCCAGCCGTAATCCTGCGATCAAGGCCTCGTATTCGGCTTTGTTGTTGGAAGCGTGGAAAATTAATCGAAACAATTGTTCCAACATTTCTCCCGTTGGGGATGCGAGTCCAATGCCAATCCCGGAGCCTGTTTGGACGAGGATCCGTCGACGTATAGGGTCCAGGTCAAGTTTAGCTCTTGGTCGGGTGTGCGTCCCGTCGGAAGTTCCACTAAGAAGTCTGCGAGTACTTGCGATTTCGTGCAATTCTTTGCGCGATATTCGATGTTGTATTCGCTCAGCTCGATATTTTGATAATCTTCCCAATTGATTGGGAATGTGCAAAATTGTGCGGAGAGGGAAAGAAGTGGGCACGACGATAGTGTGAGACTGAAAGTATTGTCTTAGTTTTCTCGCCAACATGACCACCGTTAATGTTAATTTCTCCGTCATTGGATATCGCGTTTCCGCATCCAATAACGTCTTACTCACGTAAAATATTGGCTTTTGTTTACGGCGTTCTTCTTGGAGGAGGACGCCAGTTACGGCGGTCATTGATACCGCGATGTAGAGGAATAGTGGTTCTCCTTCTACGGGTTTCGCGAGTACTGGCGGGGTAGCAAGGTAATGCTTTAGCTGTTGGAAAGCTTTCTTGCATTCTTTGGACCACGCGAACTTTTGGTTTCCCTTTAAAGTTTCGTATAATGGAAGACATTTGTCTGTTGATCGCGAGATGAAATGGTTAAGTGCCACGACCCTGCTGGTCAATCTTTGTACTTCGCATTTTGTCCTAGGGGATACCATCTCTATCAGTGCCGTGATTTGTTTTTACCCGGAAAAGCGTCCATGAAAGATAAGAGTTTGTTCCATGCAGTTGCGTCGACTAATATATCGATATGCGGCAGCGGATAACTATCTTTAGGACATGCTTTATTGAGATCGGTGAAATCGACGCAGACTCGCCACTTTCCGTTCTTTTTCTTAACGACGATGGGATTAGCGAGCCAGTCAGGATATCTAACTTCCGTTATCGATCCGACTTTGAGGAGTCTATCGACCTCGTTGTTGACCACTTCGGCGCGTTCCAGCCCCAGTTTCTGTCTCTTTTGTTTTGACGGGTTTGCTGATGTTAATGTCGATTCCTGGCATGTCTTCCGCAGTCCATAAGACAAGTCAGGAGCTCGGCTTTTAAAGTCTCGCTCATGTTTGCACCGATTTCGAGGCAGCGCTCTGGGAAGGCTTCGTCGATGCATACTGAGAAGACAGGTTCACAGGTAGGCTCGCATTTCCCTTCTAGTGCCTCGGCTGCTCGCAACTGCCAGAAGATTTCCGATTTATCTTTTTCTGGGGCGTCGTCAAGGCAGACGGTTTCTTTTTCTTTTTAGAAGGAGCGTCAGCCGGCAGATTTTTCTATTTTAAATCCGCGGCATAGCATACCTGCGATGTCCTCCGATTTTCCCAAATGGTCTCGATTCCACGCGGAGACAAAACTTGAGACACATATGGTACGTAGACGGTACAGCTTGCATCAAATTCAACCACGGCGTCCCTACGATTCCGTTGTAAGACATGGGTCAATCGACGACTAGGAATTCGACGATTTTGACTATGCTCCCAACTTGAACCGTAAGGTTGATTGTGCCGAGAGTCATGGTGACGTCTCCCGAAAATCCTACTAGGGGGTTTGCGTTTTCCGTGATTTCGGATGGATCAATTTCCATTCTCTCGAGAGTGTTTTTGAAGATGATATAAGCTGAGCTTCTGGTATCGACTAATATCCTTGCGACAACCATATTCTGGATCATCAGTTCGATGACAAGAAGGTCGTTGAGAGGTTTGATCGAACCGATCATTGCTATTTCCTCAAACGAGATGACATTGCCATTCTAGCGGTTATTGAGTAAGAGCATCCGAACCCCCCCCTCCTTCTAACGCCAAACTGTGGGAACCGAAATTCACACTCTCGAGGTCCTCGATCTTTGCAGAAACCACTAAAACGAAAAAGATGAACAGAATAAAGATGAAGAATTTGCGTAAGATCTTGTTATTGATAAATGCTATTACAAAGAGAATCACGGAACTTATACGACAAAACGTTCTAAGGATCAAACTTGCTAGTCTAGCCACCTAAGTCCTAAATTCGCCTAAGCTAACAGCCGTTTTTCTAGGTCTAAAAATCGTCCCCTGCTTTTTTCCCCAGTCTTCTGCTTATATACTCCTTCTTAGGCGGTTTAGTCCTTCCTTTTTCGTCAAGATTCGAGTCTATCGGAAATCTTCCATTTATCTCGATCTTTCCATTTATCTTCAGAAATCTTCTATTTATCTTCAAACTTGACATTTATCTTCAAACTTGACATTTATCTTCTTTATGCGAGTAAATGGTCAAACCGTCATTGTATCTTTTGGCTGGACTTCGTCTACATCGTAAATAGATTTTATCGCGTTTTAGGACTTTCCAACCGCTTTGCGATAAAACCGTTTTACGGTTTTAGGCGAGATCGTTTCCTGATATGATGCCATTTTCATAAGACGTCTCAAGTTAACCATATAGTTCGAAAATATACAATTCTTCGTCTAACCGCTGTCGTTTTACACGATTAGTCGAGTTCTTACGAGGTAAGACGGATCGAGATGAAACAAGAGACATTTCAATCGCGGTTCAGAGCACGATTGGAGTCGAGGAGTACACTTCTTGTCAGGAGTGCGGGGAGCCAGGCTTAGACTGGTCAGCTCGACATACGGTGAACCGAACCGGGATGGTTCAGCTCGCCGTACGACGAGCTGTTGTGAGACGATCAGCTCATCGTACGGTGAATTGAACCATCTGGTTCAGATTGCCCTGCGGCGAGCTGGTTTCACCGAATCAGCTCGCCGAACTGGTTGGCTCAGTTCGTCGCACGGCGAGCTGGTTTGATCGAACATGCTCGTGATTTTGCGGCAGGTTGGATGTTTTGATTTTTCAATTTGGGATCCTTTCACGGAATTTCAAGAAGAAATAATCGTAGACGTTGATTCCAAGATTACCATTTTGGCACCAATAGCTGCCCTCAGTGACAAGTTCGTGGAGCAATTCGTGAGCAGCCGAAACTTGGAGAAGACCTCTGATAGCCTCTACGAGATCCTTCAGCATCGGGTCGAACCCCTTCGTGACTAGATAGCTCGTTTCAATCAGGAAAAGGTATCAACCCCAAAATGTAACATCACCGCTGCAATCTCATCCTTAAGGAGAGGATTGCTTCCAGACGGGGACCTCTACAAGGAGCTGACCAAGTATCAATGCAAAACCATGGCAGACGCGCTCTCTCGAGCTTGGGCCCAAGTAAAGTGGGAAGAAGATGTTGCGAGCTGTGCCAAGGCACAGTAGAAGAAAGATCAAAAAGCCAAGGAGACCAGACCGGAACGATCGGGACGAGAGGTCCTCCCGGAAATCTGCAAAAGACCAAGGAGGCCAGAACCAGGGCATGTACATGAACCGCCTCCAAGAAAGGGCAGACTGGATGTCAGTATCCACTTGGCCAGACATCTCACACCTATCTCTATCAAAACCAGATCTCATCTACGTCCTGAGGCAGATGGGCCCACATGTTAAGTGGCACCCAAAGATGAAGGCGCCATACTTCTTCCGGAACCCCGATCTATGGTGCGATTACCACCACGACCATGGTCACAAGAAAGAGGACTGTATTGCACTGAAAATCAAAGTCAACGAGCTCCTGCAGAAGGGGCATCTCCAAGAATTCCTTTCGGAAATGGCTAAGGCTGTTGTTCTAAACAAAGTGGCCCCCAAGAATCCACTGGAACCGATCCTACTTTGCCGCCTCGACAGAACCAAGTGATTCATGTCATATCAGGAGGCTCGAAGATTAGTGGAATAAGTCATGCACCCGCAAAGAAGAACACTCGAAACGCCAAGCTAGGTTTGGAGACATTCAAGCCAAAATGATAGCTCTTGGGAACGGACGAAATAACCTTCACTGCAAATGAACAAGAACAGGTCCTAGCTCCCCATCATGACGCACTGGTTATATTGCTCAATGTAGCAAACTGCCTTATGAGAAGGATCTTAGTAGATAACAAACATCATCTTCCAGACCGCTTATCAAGACCTAGGGCTGGGTGCAAGCGTTCTAACCAGGAAAGTAATCCCACTCGTAGGATTCAGCGGAGAAGTCAAGCAGATTGCCGGAGAGGTGGTCATCCCAGTCTACGCTGAAGGGATTAACATGTAAACCAAGTTCCTCTTCGTCGACTTCCAATCATCCTACAACATGATCTTGGGGGAGACCATGGATTCACGGTATGGCAGCTGTACCTTCTACACTACACCAGTTGGTAAAGTTCCCTACCTCGTGGGGGCATCAAATCTATCAAGGGGGACCAGGAGAATTTTTAGTCATGCTACCAAACGACTCTGAAAAGAGAAAGACCAAGGTCTTATAGAAATTACAGAATGGGTCCCAAACCCTACGCGTATGGGGACCATATATCAATAGGAGAAGGAGTGCACGATGGATTGGAAACCGATGGGGGCAGAATCGCTCACCACACTCGACAAAAAAAAGGGAGGAAGGGAGGGCCCACACTAAATCCATAGACTCTGAAGAATCTAACCTAAAGAAGCATCACTCACCGACTCAAGCTAAACAACAGCCCGCAGATGCCTTCTTCCTATGCCGCCGAGTAACAAAGTAAGAGGTCCCAGTTTCCCTTCAAAAAACTGCTCAACAGACACATCGCAACGGGTCCCCAGAATAGATCGAACCCTGGAAAGCTACCAAGCTCTCGAATCGTTCCCACGAGGAAGGTAGCATATCTAGGGGATCACTCAAGAGTCTCAAACTTACAAAGGTTCCAAGGAACCCCGACACCGGAAGTCTACAGGCCCTCAGACAAGCCACATTATCTTGAAGCTGCATGACCTACAGACTACAGCTACTCTCCGAATCATCCTAAAGGAAACCCTCAAGACGTCTGTTCGCTTCAACCACGAGATCATTACATAGCTCGTAGCCTTTCAAGGCAAGGGCAGTTGCAAAGATTTGCCTAAACCTACGGACCGGGATAAGGAAGGAAGAAGATATCAACAATCAGCATGCAACAAGAAAATGCAAAGAAGTAATACAAAAAGAATATTTAAAAAAAAAAGCAAAAGGCACGAAGGCCTGGTTCAAAGTCTAAACCCCTACAGGGGAAGTTGCATAACAAACCCACTCACGGGATTAGTTGGGTGGAGGATCATAAGCAGTGGGCTCGGGTGCCTGCTCCACCTTAGCGTCAGAAGGAAACTGCGGCTCTTCCTCAAAAGAAGGAGCTGTGAGTCCCAAGAACTCTGCTTTGGAAATCTTCACCACCTTATACTGCCCAAAGGAACGCTTGAAATCCTAGTTGCCGGTCGGTTTGTTGAGCTAGTCCCGCATAAGATCCCAACATACCTCAACTCTAGCACCATTCACGGCCATGGACTTCTCGGCACCAAAGGTCTCCTCCGCATTTCATTTCAACAAACTCCTCTTCCCGGTTCTCCAATCTCTCCCTTAGAGAAGCATTCTCTATCGCCGCTAGCCTTCCTGCCTCCTCCTGAGTCTTCATTTTGAGCTTCAAGGCCTTGTTCTCCTTTTCCTTGGCTAAGACGCTGTATTTCTCTTTACGCAACCGAGAGGATAAAACACCCAACTCATCGTTCAGCAAAGACTGACCTTTAGTAACGCTGCCAAGATGATGCAATTGGGACATAAAAGAAAAAGGTAGCTTCTTACCTGGAGAAATCTCCTTGGAGAGATTGGAGGGCTGTAGAAGAGTCTTCCTTCGATGCCAAAAGTACATGAGTCAGAGGGAACACATTGATGTTGAGATTAGCAAGCACAGCTGTCAGATCACGTGAGGAAGACAGAAGCTTCTTCGGTACCGATCCCGAAACTTTAGACTTTTTCCTAGAAGAAGGAGTTGCATTCATGACGGTTTGGCGTTTGTTGCTACTAATGAACTAAACATCATCATCGGTTGAAGCAGCTTGTCTGGAAGCAACCTTCCTCGCAGAAACTACCTCAAGAGCTTTTTTTATATTCGGCCATAGCCTCATCACCCTTGGATCCTGACATATCACCTAGCACACGAAACGGATCCAAGTCAACAATTGTATAGAAAATACACGACAAGAATGAAACGTTTACCCCAAATACTGCACCGCTCTGGCACTTCTTTGCTCGCAAGGTATGGAACTTGCCGTCGTTCAAGAGGGAGCTCCAGTATTCGCTCGATTGTTTCCCTCCCAGAAGAATGATCCAATTGAAGTGTATCTGCAAAAGGAAACGAGAACCGTTCGAAATCCAACAGTTGAATTGGCAATCATCACGATTCCTATGACCCACCGGCAGCTCTCCAAACAGGAGAAAATCCCGGAAGACGCATGAAAGCAAACTTCTCAACCCAACGAGAAACGTTTACCCCCAAATACTGCAACGCTCGAGCACTTTTTTTATCACAAGGTAGGGAACTTGCCGTCGTTCAAGAGGAAGGACCAGTATCCGCTCGATTGTTTCCCTCCCGGAAGAAAGATCCAGCTGAAGTGTATCTTCAAACGGAAACGAGAACAGTTAGAAATCCGTTAGTTGAATTAGCAATCATCATGACTCCTACGACCCACCGGCAGCTCGTCAAACATGAGAAAATCCGGGAAGACACATTAAAGCAAACTTCTCAACCCAACGACCTTCGAAGACCGGATGATACTTCCTTCCCTCTTAGGAACATCCTACACAAGAGGTATCTTGCTGCGGGGATGACACAGAGTAGTGATACATAACCTTTGCATTTCCAATAACAAGACCTTCGAGATCACCCAAATTCTGCAGAGCAATTAGAGTTTGCCAAGCAGAAGTATTCAGCAGGCTCAGAGAAATCTCAAATGTTTCAGATATTTTCGCCACCAGTGAAGGAACTTGATCCTTGAAGCCGGAATGTAGAACCCTTCATAAACATGGACTTCATCAACCTCAAAGTCCAAAACCCTATCGATCGGACCAGGTATCCTAATGTCGATGTCTTCATAAAGGTTGTACTTCTCCTTCCAAATCGCAACTTCCTCTACTCTTATTGACGAAAGGGGACTTATAGAGGAGAACCTGGTTCCCTCCACAGCAACAAAAGCTTCTTCCATTACAGCTTGACCAAAGCCCTCAGCTTCCGCCGTCAGGTCTAAAGAAGAACCAGAAGAAGCAATAGACTCTGATGGGATAACTTCTGCTGTTTGCTTCTTTAACCTAATCCCACAACCGATGGAAGAAGAATCAAGGGCTCAATATGGTTCAGGGTTCATTCTGGAATTGGAAGATTCAAGGGGAGGGTGGAAAGCAAAAAGCGAGATGGATGAATAATGAACTTACCTGAAAACTAGGGTTCATCCACTCTACAAGGTTCTTTTGAGAAAGAAAAAAAAAGAAAGCAGTTGCGATGAGATGAGAATGGAAATAGGGTGAAAAAACCCTGGACCTAAATTTCACGCGTTACAATAGAAACGCTGCGTGAGGGACCGACTTTCAAGATTCCATCAAGGAACTCTCACGTTTCCCGCCAAACTCCGGCCTACGAACCCAAGAAATCGATGGAAACTCAAGAAGTCTTTACTCTAGCGTTATGCATCCAGCTTGAGATGTTCCCAAACCAAAAACACACACATCTAAGAATCATGGATCCTACTATCTGCGACAGAACATACACGAGCATTATTTGAATCCCAACTCCAGAGATCCAAGCATCTAAGACCCCAGTCCTTTCAAGCAGAAGACTCCTTCTACTCCATCAAGATCAAGGCTCCAGCCTCCACGACGTTCAGAAATGCGATAAACTACTATCTAGCCTCGGTTAAACAAGGGAGAACTTGTCTTCACCTTGGTTCAAAATGAGTTCCAAGTTGAGTGGAACCCAGGATAGCAAGATTATTGGAGCAAGACCCTGCCTATGGGAAGCCTGCTGAGAATAAGCAACTCTGGTTGACTAGAGTGCACAGGTTATTCCTAGAATTCGATGACAAAATCGAGAAATAAGGGGCAAACTGTTGGGGAAAAAATACTCAAGTATTATTTCCTCCAGCCTTCAGGCAGGGACCAGACCTACAGGTCCCCGATAAGGGAACTCTCCAAATCTCCTCTAAGACAAACCCCAACATCGGTCCTTGGAACCGCTCTCCGATCAAGAAAATGGAAAACATCCGACAAGGAGAACCTTCCATATTTTCGAATATGGAAGACTTACATATGCTTAAACCGACCTAGTGACGACTATATAAAGAAGACAAAATCTGTAGAACAGGGGATCGACACTTTTCGGCTTGGAGACTAGGGTTAGATGGCTAGAACTAGGGTTCATCCCAATACTCATTGTAATCTCTCTTGTTCTTGTTTGTCTACTCAATAAAACATCTCTTACAGCCTATCTTCTCATTATCCTCTTCAAACCTTTACAAGTACCTTCAAATCTATACAAAATACCAGCCCATCCATCGTTCTGTGGTACTCACAAAGAGCCTACAAAAAAATCCCAAAACACATTTAGCGTAGACTAGGAGGACCACCTCTCCGGCGGTCTGCTTGACTTCTCTGCTGATTCCCACGAGAGGAATTACTTTCCTGGTTAGAACGCTTGCGTCCTGCCTCAGGTCTTGATAAACGGTATGGAAGATGATGTTGCTTGAGCTTCCGGTCTACTAGAATCCTTCTAATCAGACAGTTTATTACAGTGAGCGATATGACCAGAGCGTCATGATGGGGGGTGATATCACTCAAATTACCCTAAGGAGTGAATTACTCTCATCAAAAGAGGTCTAATTGTAGTACTTAGGGATCGAATCCACAGAGACTCTAGGATTACACAACAGATTATTTAGTCTTTGAAATAAAGCTAGACAGCAAGTTTAAAGCAGTAATTAA
>JABAYD010024666.1:0-28795 GCA_014822095.1 Diplotaxis tenuifolia | reverse complement strand
CAATCAAATGTCCAAAATAAGAAAATTACTTAACAAAAATCTATTACTAACGCTATTTATCATAATTAAAACAAACAATCATTCATCAAACTTCTAAACAGAAAAATCTGGTCTCAACCACGACACATACAAACTGACTTCAAACAATCCTAAATACTACAAATAATAACACAATATTTTAAATTTGAATTAAAAAAATACATACCAACCTGGCGCGTAGCGCCGGTACACCACTAGTATAAAATATTCATAAAATTTGCACATTATTTAAAATTCAATGCTCCGATGAATCGAGTACGGATCCAGATACTTCAAATTTCCAGATATCGGGATCCGTCCCACCCCTAATACATAGTCTCATTTGGTTAGCAAAGTATTAATTGAATTTGTTTATGTTGTTGACGAAAAGAAACCTCCTACCACTTGTATTTATAGCGGTTAATAGTAGCAGCAAATTCAAAGGCGTAAATCCTATATTTTGTTAATGTGATATCGTACCAACTAATTTTCTTTCCTTTTTACTAATTATTTAATAACATAGAAGAGAAAAGAATGTAGTTAATCAATATGTAATTCTGATCACTAGATCACTTGGTGGTTTGTTAGCCAACAACAAATTATCATACGTACATAGATGAAAGGAGCCTAAATCATGCCGAGGAAGTTGGTCACTCTAGATATGTCATATAATATATAAATATAATACTCAACTAACAATTAGTTATTTGATTAATAGAACTTGCCACTTGATTAGTTATTCCATCAATTTTTGAATGATGAGTTGGATTATAATATTAAAATTTAAAAGTCTAAAAGAAAAAAAAAAGGACGAGGAGATAATGTTTTCATTTGTATGATTATGTAGATTTTAGTAGTGACTTTTGAACTTTGGTGCATCAGTAAAAATCCATCTTGATTACGGATATAATCAATTTTTAGGTTTAGAAAGACTTTAGACAACTAAAAAGAAAGTAAAAAAAAAATCATTTTCATAGTTAATATACTAAAATCCTAAATAGATGTTTGCTTTCTTTTTTCTTTATAAGTTTTTTTTTTATTTCTTAAAATTTAATTCGAAAAATTCTTCAATAAATTACTTAGCTATGAGAAATGTTTTGGCGTGGCACATGAACAACAAGATAAATATATCATAATTATTATGCCGAATATAACAAAATGTTTCACATGTAATATGGCCAAAAACAATGCCTACACATAGCCTAGTGCAGTATTATTTTTGTATATATATGTTCTACCATATAAAAAAGTTGTTCATTTTGCAAAAGTCAACTCTTTATTTATGGTTATAAAAGCTAGCGTTGGCCTTAGTAATACCATCATCTTAATTTAGGCGACAAACGAACAATGGAGTCTCTATTAACACAAACACTAAACCAAGTAATCGATCCGACAACTCTTCTCATCATCGTCTCTCTTCTAATTTCAACCTACCTCATCTCGAAATGGCTTAAACCGCTTTACCCTCCCGGGCCCAAGGGCCTGCCCGTAATTGGAAATATGCTAATGATGGACCAACTCAACCACCATGGTCTAGCCAAGCTAGCCAATCAATACGGCGGCTTGTTCCATTTACGAATGGGATTTCGTCACGTGTTTGCCATCACATCACCCGACGTGGCCCGACAAGTCCTCCAAGTACAAGACATCAGCTTCTCGAACCGGCCTGTGACTATAGCTATTAACTACTTAACCTACGATCTAGCCGACATGGCCTTCGCTCCTTACGGACCCTTTTGGAGACAAATGAGGAAAATGTGCGTCATGAAGGTGTTTAGCCGTAAACGGGTTGAGTCATGGGCCTCGGTCCGTGACGAGGTAAACAACATGGTCCGGTCTTTGTCTAATAACGTCGGTAAACCCGTAAACGTTGGAGAGCTCATTTTCACATTGACACGGAACATAACGTACCGAGCGGCGTTTGGTGCGGCCTGCGAGACAGAACAAGACGAGTTCATAAGGATCTTGCAAGAGTTTTCAAAGCTATTTGGAGCATTTAACATCGCTGATTTCATACCGTTCCTAGGGTGGTTCGATCTGCAAGGGATAAACAAGAGGCTCGTTAAGGCCCGTAAAGATCTTGACGGGTTCATCGATGAAGTTATCGATGAGCATATGAAGAAGAGGGACATTGTAAACGCTGATGAAGATACAGATATGGTGGACGATCTACTTGCGTTTTATTGCGAGGATTCATCAACTAATAGTAATAAAAACGCCGTTAAACTCACACGTGATAATATCAAAGCCCTCGTCATGGTAAGCCAAAATGTTAACCTTTTGTTGTTAAGAACTTTACCTTTTATCTATTGACTTTTCTCTTATAACATTTTCTATAATTATTAGTAGATATAATTCAGTAATTAAATAACATTTTCTCTACTTCCTTCCTTGCTAACATTTTCTATAGATATTAGCTTAAATAATTTCAGTGAAAAACTTTTTCAACCGTTTGCTAAATAAGATTTGAAGTTGATAGCTTAGACCAAATTTACTGGTAGCATATAGAGGGTTTCTTAACAAGATTTATAGGAGGGGGGGGCATACAATTGTTAATAACCGATGACAAAAACTACAAATTAGTGATCGGTGATAGTGGGTTTTTATAACTGTTCGGGGCCTCACAAATACGTGACGACTTGTGATTGATTTTTTAATTTTAAAAAAAAAATAGACAAAAAAATACCAGGGGGGCATACAATTGTTAATAACCGATGACAAAAACTACAAATTAGTGATCGGTGATAGTGGGTTTTTATAAATGGTTGAGGGCTTCACAGACACGTGACGACCCGCGATTGATTCTTTTAATTTTTTTAAAAAAAATCAGACAAAAAAAAGAAGAAAAATAATAAGAAGCCAAAGGTTTTTTTTTGGTTAATCATGGTATTATATCTTGAAATGACATGATTAGTTACCATTTTTGTTTTTGGAAGTTATATATATCTTTGTGTTACGTACTTTTAGGACAACATTTGATATGAAATGGAATATAAAGTTGTACACAATAGATATTTTATCTGTTCATTATTAATTTGAAGATCATAAGTTTGTAACGTTTTTGATAACTAAAATGGTAGCTTAATGTAATTTTTTTTTGCTTACATATTTAATAACTTTTGTTACTCGAAGGATGTTATGTTTGGAGGAACGGAGACGATGGCATCAGGGATCGAATGGGCTATGACAGAGCTTCTACGTAATCCAGCAGAACTCAAACGTCTCCAACAAGAACTCACCGAGGTCGTGGGTCTTGACCGGCGCGTGGACGATACTCACCTCGAGAAACTAACTTTCCTAAAATGCACACTCAAAGAAACCATGAGACTCCACCCACCGGTCCCTCTCATCCTCCACGAGGCTATTGAGGATACAAAGCTCCAAGGCTTCTCGGTTCCCAAAGGCTCACGCTTGATTATCAACGCCTTTGCCATCGCACGTGACCCCAAGTTGTGGGTTAACCCGGAAGCGTTTCGGCCTTCTAGGTTTATGGAACCGGGTATGCCCGACTTCATGGGGACTAACTTCGAGTTTATACCCTTCGGGGCTGGTCGGAGATCGTGCCCGGGGATGCAGCTTGGGCTTTACACAATGGAGGTGTTTGTGGCTAACATCATTCACTGTTTCACGTGGAAGTTGCCTGACGGGATGAAACCTAGTGAGCTTGACATGAGCGACGTCATGGGTCTTACGGCTCCAAGAGCCACGCGCTTGATCGCAGTGCCTGACACACGTCTTAACAGTCTTGCTTAACCTTGACCATTGAGAGAGTCTTAATGTTCTGTGTCAGGATTAATGGTGCAGACGTTTTTTGTCTTCTTTGTTAAAATGTAAATTGTGTAGTTTTTTTCTTCATTTGAACATGCTTTGTTTTTCTTTCCCGGGGGGGCGGGGTTGTTTAATCTCAAAATGTAACTGTAGATAAATAAATCATGAAATGGAAGATATGTACCTTGAATGGGAAGCAAACCTTGAGGGTCCAATCATTTGTGGCGTAAACGTTAATGATACTTGGAGCCACCGATAAAAGACTCGCAAAGATGAAACAGAACACCAACTAAGGTATCTGTTTACTACACCGTGACATCAATGTTAGTAAAATGTACGCAAGGGAAGTTATCGTTATTTACCTGTCCATTTACTTTCTATGAAATCGAGCAGCTACAAGATTGTTGCGGGCCATACCATTGCTGCTGCCAGAAGCGAGTTTAGTATACTGTGTGCATTACACCTTGTCTCTCATCAACTCCAAGCAACTTCTGCAACAGTTTCATGCCACTGTTAATATTTATTTGCAGGGGAATAACAAAAAAGGGTAGATTTACAATGTTACTCGTAGTGGATGTAACTCTATATTACTTGATGGGCCAAAGCAACTTTATATCAGACGAGTGAATCTCACGGATAAGCCACAAAATGTACACAAGAACCAACTCATGTTAATACCATCTCAAGCTGTTAGTTAAAACCCTTACCAGGGATTTACAAAAGTATTCTTCTTTTAAAACAAAGCTATCAACTAAGTTCTCCACTGCTAATCTTTATTACACCACACCAGCAAAGAAGAAAATCGTCATCCTCAAAACCGGATAGTGTCAACCAAAGAGATTTCAACATGAGCATAACTCTCGTTGCAGTTTATCTAGCAGCAGAAAGGAAACTGAAACTCACTCCTTGATACTGATTTTCTCACATAGCTCTAAACTCAAGCTCTTCAATATCCCTCAGTTTCCCCCTGGCATCTTATAGGCCCAGAGAAGCAAAGCATAAGATAAAAATCTGGTACATGACCAACACTTTTATCCATTTTTTGTTTCTTTAAATAAGCCAAAGAAAAATGGTATAGTAACAGCAGAACCAGTAACAGTTCCGGCAGCACTAGCAGCTGCATCAAACCCACTGGCTACAGTCACAGGAACTAGAGTGCTTAGTGTTGGTGCCACTGCACCAAACCCTGCAGAGATTGCTGGGGCAGCCAATCCTCTGTTCATATAAATGTAACTCAAAACCAGATGAGTTTGCATTTTCCAAAACCGAATTCTATGTTTTTGAACACCGCGGTTTTGGAATGAAAGGAGCTGGAGCCTACACTTCTCAGAGACAGACAAACTAAGAACAAGAAGATATGTGAAAACACAAAAAAGAAAAATAATGAGACGTTACACTATCATTTATATATAGAATATATTATGATACCCTACAATGTTTTGATTACGATGATCCCACTGACAACAATTTCTTCCATATTTATACTTACCCTAAGTACAACAATCAATGTAAAAATACACAAGTTGGGTCTGTGAAGACAACGTACAAAACCTAAACAATGGTGGGTGCAGCCAAAAATACTACCAAGAAACATTTGATCATATCTTCTTCATACGGACCACTCTTTTCTTTCTTTCTAATGATGCTTCGCCACTATTTATGTTCTGTAATAATCCTGCAAAAAAAAAAGGAGAAAAGAGGGCATAGTCCACCATTGACCAGAATATCCTGGACCCTGGATGATGTAACGTGTGCCATGGTTATGATTCTCTCTAGTTGAACCGATATGCCCACAGCAAGTTGTGAGTTCCTGAAAGCAATTGCAGATCATTTATGGAGCTCATGGAGTCACCTTTGCTTACATCAGTGCTGGGTTGTGCCCTTCAACGGGACTGAAGCTATCGTTAATGGAGTTGCGGATAAATTCTTCAGGACCACGGAAGGTTGAAGTTGGAGAAGGAAGACGTTTTTGGGACTCCATGGCTTCAACTTCCGCCAAAAGATCTGAGACTGACTCATCGCATTCGTCAGGTCCAGCTACAATGGGTTCCCAATCCGTGGTATTATTATCAGAGGCGAAGTTGAATTTGAAGGTTGGACTAAAGAGATCTAGGAAGTCTATTTCTTGATTGTCTGTAAAAGGAACCACACCGGAGTTTGAATCCCACTCGTTTGAAGCACTGCTTGGAGTAGCAGCATTCCAGTTTTGTCCGCATGACTGAACTGTGGCTGTGACTTGTTTCTCCGCCGTAAGGCCAACATCGTTTTGACTGCAAGAGTTCTTTACTGCGTTTCCATCAGCCTATGTTTCACCAAAATTCCATCTTTCATGTTTCGGCAGAGAGTTTCCAGGAAATGTAGCCAGCGAAAGCGAACAGCTTATCAGGCTTTGTCCAGGAAAAGGACTTTCTACTTTCCTTTTATTTCAGAGAGAAACAGAACCCACCCCCTTGGGATCGTTTCCACTTCTGTTGCAGGCATCTGAGCTCTTTGTGATGACACTGTTACTGCTAGTAATAACACTCTGGTCAAGTACTCTACTCTCTAGTTTAGAAACAGCCACGCTCTTATTTTGATCGTTAGCTACAGCGACTGTCTCTTCCTGCTGCTTCGGGATAAAAGGATTCTGCAGCGACACTTCATGGAACTGCCCATTTAACGCATCTGTCAAAAGTATGGAGCTACTTTGCTGTTCACCTAACCTCCATATTCTCAGCTCAGGCGGGAAATAACCGCTTGCATTCCATTGTCGCAGGTTCAACAAGGAAAATGGTCCATGAATCTTCCCATCTGGATCTCCATATAACCATACCATTCTCACTTCGAATTCATCGATAGGCCTCTTGGAGAGAGCAGCACATGTTTCAGACTTTACAACGTCATGGTTTCTTCTATCACAAGTGGAAGGTCTAACCTCAATATTGTGCTCGTTCAAATGATGTGACTCTTCTTGATGTTCTTCAGATGTATTTAACCTATCGCAGCTTCTGCTGGGGTCGACCTGGAAGGACATAGTTTCAGTAACTCTTGCTGCTGAGGTATTTGTTACGGGAGACCTTTCTTGATCGAGGAAGTGAGAATCAAGAAGCTTTCACATTTCCAAGTGCTCCACTCGCTCTTTCCCGAACAATCTCATAAGCCTAGCGTCACACACTATTTATGAACTCTGAGGAGCATTTTGTAGATTATTGTGTCTCACATACTCTAGCATGAGAGTTTGGACATCATACTTTGTTAAGACAGAAGTATCACCGTTTTTCATGTACCCAACAAAGTCCAAAAGCTCATGTGTTGCCCACGCAGTAGCACTAGCCAACTGTGGAAGTGTGTCACCCAAACAACTGTTCGAATCCAAAGCAGAAGCCAACTTACTCACCGAGACAGCTTCTATTTTCCTCACTTTAGCACGACTTGCTGCTTTCATAACCCCAGGATCGTCGTTTTCATGAATCCGACTAGTAGTTCTTCTTTTAGAAGCAGAAGACTTCCATGGATTTCTTGCTTTGGTAAGATCGTCTAACGATAAAGATAAATTTTCTTTAAGAGAAACCTAGTAAATCTTAAAAAGATACTCCCGACTACCTTGATAGTCAAAGTCCATTTGAACCTGGAATAAATGTACATGTCAAGACAACGCCTCAGGTTCTAGATATTTCCATAAAGCTACTTTCCACTTTGGAAAGCAACAAAAATGATGATGATAGATAGATAGATAGATTTTCGTTACCTTCTCTTTGTTAGCTTCAGCTGCATTCTCAATAAGCATAATGGTCTTCATGCATATCCCACAGAATCCTTTGTTCTCCCGTACAAGAACATACTCTGAGCTTCGAACGCATCTCTTGCAAACAGAATAAGGACAAGTGTAGCACATGTAGAAAGAATCCTTTTGACAAGCAGTACATATGTGTCAACCTGAAAAACACCCCCCAAAAAGAAGCTCAATCTTTTTGGTAATAATGTATAAAAACAAAAACCTACCGCAATTCCATTTCGATCTTGTTCTGAAGAAAGCTTCAGTACGCTTAACACAAGCTGGATGATACGCCTTTGGACATCCTCTAACAAAAAATTAACAAACCATCAATATTAATCTCAATTTTGGGGAAGTTGCTTCCTCTTATAGCTCAAACTTAACTCACCTACGATCGCATAGGACAAGACTACCTCCATCGAAGCACACGAAGCAAACATCTTCGTCTTCTCTCTTCTTCCTCTGTGACATCGGAGGAGAAGCTTTCCCCAGTGTTCTCAGCGGACGGCCGCGTCTAGGTCGAATCTTCTGGAAGCAATTCGAACCTTCTTCTTCTAGCTTCACCTCACAACAATCCAGTCCTGGAGCTTCAGTAGGAGGCGGAGAAGAAGAATCATCATCGAATTGATTGATTCTAACGAGATCAATTTCAGGCATCATCGGTTCCGTCAACGTGCCTTAGCTCCTTCAAGCAAGAAGCAAAACGCGATCGCAAAAAAGAGAAAGATCTGAGGTGGAAAAAGAGTAAACCATAACCCTAGAAGTTGAGAAATTGGGAATTGGGAATTGGAGAGACTCTCTCGGGTCGGAGGAGGAGTTAGTGGTGGTGGCGTGTTAGATGAGAGACAGTGGTCACATGGATGAATGTAGAGAGAGAAAAAGCTTGTCTGCTCTTGACTTCTTTAGAGAGAGAAACGTTACTCTTTTTTTTCTATAAACGCCGCTCATATGGCTGTTACCATGTGGGCAATTTGACGGTAGTGGAGCCACGCGCGTCTTTTCCCATCAATTCTTTTTTTTTTATTAGTGCCTAGGCTTCGTGTCTTAAGCTAACACGGAATCCTATAAGACTATGTACATTGGGGTGTTGAATGAGTATTTTCAACAGTTGAAAGAAAAAGAGTCAAAACAATGGGGTTGTTGAATGCTTACACGGATTCAATGGGGTTGTTGAATGCTTACACGGATTCAATATGTTGAAAGTATTCAACTGTTGAATTAACAAAAAGTGGGTCCTAATTTTTACATGTGTCTTTATGTTACTGGATTATTTAGATTTTGATTTCTTTTTTCTTATCCAATTTTCAACAACAATTATTTATAACAAATTAATTTATAAATTTATTTTTTATATATCAAAATTCATAATTTTTCTACTCTAAATAGAAATTTGGTTCATTCGATTTGGATACCAAAAAAAGTTCTATTTTCTACTATAATTTTCTATCATTTGCCTTTGAACTCTTGATTATATTCTCAATTATCTTGTTTATCCAAATGGATCCTAATAATATTTTTGATACCAAAATATTTAATGTCTATTTCTATTTTTTTATTTTCGTTATTTAACAAAATTAATGATTTTAGATTAAACTAAGTGAGAATTTTTAACAATATAAAAATATAAAATAGGGTGATGAATTTTATTAAACAAAATCATTGTAGAGTATAAAAAGTAAGTGGGTGTTGAATTGTTAGATGGAAGAGAGAAAAGACGATGTGGAGAGTAAAAAGTAGAATTGCAGGATAATATTTTTTATAATCGAGATCAACTCATATATAAGAGTATTGTTTTATATATATACTAGGACAGGTCCGCCGTACGGGCGGGATATATTTTATTTGTAATTTCGTTTTTTTTTTTTTGTGGTTTGTATTTTAAGTTTGCATGTGCAAGGAATGTGTATGATACTTTATTTGTGATCTCGGTTACTATTTTTTTGCATCTACTCTATTAAAATAAAGTCCTAATTTTATCTGTTGATACAAGTTGTCATTTAAATTTGGACATTTTCTAGAGTATTACAAATAATATACGATATATAGTTGATTGAACCGTATTAATTAAATTAAACCAACAAAATTAATAGATATCATCAAAATATGAACCATAGAAATTTACTAATTATATGAAACCAATAGATTTCATATCTTAACAGTTCCTTAACAAATAAGAAAATCTATTAATTATATGAAACCAATACATTTTAGAAATTGTACTATACTATATAATTTTTTTTATTAAATAATTTATCGATTTTTTAAAATTAAATGTAAAGAAAAACCAAAAATCAAATAAAAAAACTAAAAACTAAAAACCAAAACCAATAGCTGAAAACACAAGTTATATTTTTGTTTTTGTTTATTTACAAAATAAACCATTACAATTGTTTTTCAAAATAATTGTCATCTTTTCAATTTTAAATTAGATGTTCCATTATTTAGAATTTGTTGGTTTGTAATATCAGTTCAAAATAACTTAGCAGATCTAAAAACTAAAAGCCATAACAAAAAACTGCAAAATCAAAAATAGAAACTTAAAAACTAAAAATTAAAAACCAAAATCTGAAACCAAAAACCCAAATCTAAAATAAAGTATGGCATGTGATAGTCTTTCGTATTAATAAATAAAGTTCTAAAAAGTCATATATATCGACAATCAGTATGTAGTCTTGTTAAATGCTATTTTTTCTCAATCTTTTCTAACTCCCATAAATTCATCTTTTTTATGTTCAGTGAATCCCATAAACAGAGGAGGTGAGTAACCATAAATTAAACAGTTAGATTATGGTAGAGAGACTTAAGTAGTTGAGAAGCATGCAACAAATTTAGCAACTGGTGCATAAGATAAAATCATTTTGCAATAAGATGTAATAAAATTTGACTTGAAGAAGAATCAACGAGAAAATCAGAGATGGAAGGTTTTTCCGTTTAGATAGAATATATATTAAGCAGAATGCGTGAGGTGTTACGAACGTGATCCATTCATTATTAATTAATGAAGTAAAAGTGGATCCATTATGCAGTTTTGTTAACTGCCAAAGTAATTTTCATAAATTTGCTATTTTTTATGTTCCAGAAATCTTATAAACGGAAACGGTGAGCAACCATAAATTGACCAGTTCTCATTCTCATAAACATCTAAATAATTTTAAATAACTAAGATAATATGAAAATGTCAAAAGCTTAAAACGTAACATGGGACAATAGTGGTCTCTGTTTCATCACTATTCAATATGTTGGTTATTTTCAATACCAAATAATTTACATCTTGCAATTTTATTTTTTTCAACATATTTATTATAGTGTTTAAAAGAAAATGACTAAACTATCTCTTTTAAATCAATTAAAAAAGTTAAATTTTATTAATAGAAATTTATAAACTCAAATTTACCCCTAGATACTAAACATTAAACAGTAATTAGTAAACATAAAACACAAACTTTATGGTATTTTGGATTGACAATATTTATGAAAAATAATATCCGAATTATGATATTTCAAATAACTTTTCTTAATTTTTTTGGTCAACATCTACTCTATTAAAATAGAGTCCTATTTTTTATCTACTGATATAAGTTGTCTTTTAAATTTAGATTTTTCTGAAGTGTTATAAATTATACACGCCATATAATTGATTGAATGCAATACTTAAATCAAACCAACACAAAAAATATATGTAAACTAAATTAAAAAAGTGGCGGTTATCTATGGGATAGAGTTTTGAGCTTACTTTTGTTTTTAGGACAAATTATATGGTTTGGTTTCTCGGCTTAATATTAAGGGAAACTCCAAAAAGATATTAAATAAACTTTCCACCTTATTGAATAAAAAAATCAATTACTATTTTCAGCCTCAAAGGTGTTTAATATTTTAACAAAACAAAATTATTCATTATTATACTCATTTAATGTACTTTAAAACATGTTAATATATTTTTATTAAATAACAATCACTCTATTTTGATAAATTCTAATGATAACTTTTAAATAATTTATTTTTTTATTTTTATTAAATAATTTGGTGCTTTTAAAAAAATAAAAAATAAATGTAAAACAAAAAACCAAGTCTAAAAACTAAAAACCAAAACCAAATTTTCTATTATTAATCACGTATTTAAATCATATACTTTAAAACATGTTAGTGTATTTTTTATTTTAAATAACAACCACTCAGTTTTGATTGGTAACTTTTAAATCATTTATTTATTTTTTTAATAATTTACTGATTGAAAAAAATGTAAAGCAAATCCAAAAACCAAAACAAAAGTTGAAAACTCGGGTTATATTTTTGTTTTTGTTTATTTACAAAATAAACTATTGCAATTTAAAAAAAATTGTCATTTTTGCATTTTTAAATTAGTTATTCAATTATTTGAGATTTTTTTGTTGGTAATATCAGTTCAAACTAACTCATCAGATCTAAAACCTAAAAACCAAAACCAAAAGCTGGAAATTAAAAATTGAAACTTAAAAACTAAAAACCAAAAATCAAAAACCAAAATCTAAAACCAAATGAAAAAAAAAATGAAACTAAAAACTAATGCAAAATAATCATCACCATAAATTTTTTATTATTTATTTTATATCAAAATATATTTTAAATAAAGACAAAAATCAATTATATAAATTTTTAATAAAAAATGTTTGCGCTTGGAAATCAAAATCTAGTTCTTCTATTAAAATAGAAGTACCAAAAAATATACAGTACAAAAAGTCATAGTAGGACTAATTTATTTGATACTTAAAATGACATATTTTGAACATTTATACTAACCAATCAAATATATATAATTTATAAAAAAAATCTTAATAATTCATAAGGATGTTAATAATAAATAAATTTTAACTATTAATTTAAATTCATTTTTAGTTATAACAAAATCTGTTGGAAAAAAAATCTAAAACAAAAATACTAAAAATAGTGCATTAATAAATTTCTTAATTAGTAATATAAAATTATTATAAATTAAGTTAATTAAAAAGTAACTTTCTAACTATAGTCTATGTTATATTAAGATAGAATTACTATATGAACGAAATATACTAACTTATATTAAATTGATAATTTTCCTATTTCATATATACAAATTGCTTTAAAAATTGCTTTCATTTATATAAATAAATAAATAACTATCAGTCACTATTAAAACATGTCAAATTCATAAACTCCGTAATATTTTTGTACAAAAACATTGTTAGCATATGTTAAACTTTCATATCTATAATTGTATATTATCTGTTTATTTATTTGGATATTTATAATAATATATTGTCTAAAATAAATATAAAAAATTTAAATGATCTAACTTAAATTTACTTTATGCTTTATCTACAAAATATGCTATTGAAATTTTTTTGAAGTTTTTAATAATTCATGAAAAATATTAACAGCAAATGATTTTAACTATAAATTTATCGTTAATTTATAATTATAAAGAAATCTTTTGAAAATAAAAAAATTACCAAAAATTTCAATCTGTGTTCTTATAAAATATTGTATCAACTTAGTAACAAAAAGACTCAAAAATTCACATAATCCAAACTCAAAAATAGTTATATACATTTTCAAATTTCTCATGACTTCAGATAAATTTATAATTAGCTATGTTCGTTTCTTTAACGCTGACGCAGCGTTGAGGACCAAAAATTAACAAACAAAGCGGAGAAATTTAACTGCAGCGTCTTTATAAAATTGCCGCCTGCGGCTATCGCAACTGATCTCGGCCGGGTTTTTATTGACGCTGTAAATATTAGCGGCTGGACACTGACTCTGCGTCTCAATTATTATTACATTTTCACTCTCTGATCTGACTTCTTGTTAACCTGAAACTGTAAATCCTTTGATATTTTCTTGCCGCCGGAGGCTGAGGCTGCGTCTCGAAAACGAACATGGGTAATATAAAAAAATTATGTCCACGAACGTGCGGATCAAATGGTCACGCTAGAAAATGGTTCTGACTTTGGATGATAGATACTAAAGATCACCCGATAATTTGTTTATTTTATAGTATGAGATTCTTATTATTTTATTTTATTTTAATTTGTTCAAAAATACGGCTTATTTGATTATTTTGGTTTCATAGTAAAATTGTCAAATGAATTTATAAACTTAAGCCCTAGTTCCATTTTTTTTTTGTTTTTTGTTAAGGTTCTAGAAGGTACTAGAACCGTATCTAGTTGAGAAGATATTGTAAGATAGATATAAGTTCATATTGTTGTAGATAAGTCCAAATAGATATGAGAAGATCTCAGTATCGATATATATATGAGGTAAACGTACATAGAGCTAATGACAAGTAATCTTCAAGTCTTTCTCTTGTCTTTCATGGTATCAGAGCCACAAAAAGTTTAATCAAAAATTTTCTTTGGTGGTTGACGAGAGAATAAGAAGATATGACTGGAAACGAAATTTTCGGTTCATCAGGTGTTGACGAAGGGATGTTGAATCATAGGACGTCTCCATACTATCTCGCCCCTTCAGACAATCCTGGAACCACGATCTCTCCGGTGGTGCTTACTGGAGAGAACTATGCCAAGTGGGCATCCAAATTGGAGAACGCCTTGCGTGCCAAGCGTAAAATAGGGTTTATAAACGGAACCTTGAAGCTTCCGAGTGAAACAGAGAAGCCGGTGGAAGCAGAGATGTGGAAAACGGATAACTCTATGATTGTAGGTTGGATAAGGGCTTCGATCTCTCCAACAATAAGATCAACTGTCCCCTTCTCGTCTGACGCCTGCAGAATGTGGACGGAACTTAAAAAGCGCTTCTCGGTGGGGAGTGCAGTATGTGTGCATCAGCTTAAGGGGGAGATAGCTTCCTGTAAACAAGATGGATCAAGTGTGATGGAGTATTTTGGAAGACTATCTCAGAAGTGGGAGGAGCTATTAAATTGTAAGCCGATCCCGAAGTGTACTTGTGATGCTGCTGATGTGTACGCGAAAGAGTATGAAGAGGAGAAAGTTCATAAACTTCTCATGGGTCTCGATGAGGCTAGGTATAACAATTTTTGTACTAACATCATCGGTTTGGAGGTGCTTCCGGATCTCAACTCTGCATATCAGAGAGTTGTACGTGAAGAAAAGAGGCTTGGTGGAGCACATGTTGAGTCAAAGAAAGCACCAGTGGGATTCAATACGAAGATGGTGCAGAGAGAAGGAGAAGAAGGTGTGTTAGCTGCGGTGGCTCGTGGTCGTAGCTCTGTTGTGTGTGGGAACTGTGGTCGTACTGGCCATGAGAAGAAGGAGTGTTGGCAGCTCATTGGGTTTCCGAAGTGGTTTACTGAGAGAAACCAGGCTAGTGGAAGAGGTGGAAGAGGCAGAGGACGAGGAAGAATGAACTCGTCCAGAGCCAATGCAGTACAGACACCGGGTGGCTCATCATCTGGTTCTCAAGGTTCACCAATTCCTCAGCTGAGCGCCGAGCAATGGGCGTCCCTCACCTCGTTGCTGGAGCAGCAGAAGTCAACTCCTATTGCAGATATGTTAAATGGTAAGGTGCAAACTGGTGAAGTAATCATAGACACCGGTGCATCCCATCACATGACAGGAGAAGTGTTTCTCCTAAGTGATGTTCTATCATACCTTGCCCAGTAAGCTTTGCCGATGGGATTCATGTGATGGCCACCAAGAGTGGTAGCTTGCGGTTGTCGGAGAAGTTAACTTTGGAGAATGTTCTTTTTGTTCCAAATTTGAATTGTACTTTGTTGTCTGTAGCGAAACTACTTGGACAAACTGGTTGTTTGGCTGTTTTCACCGGCACTTTGTGTATCTTGCAGGACCGTTTTACGAGAACTCTGATTGGAGCCGGTGAAGTCAAAAATGATGTTTATGTTTTTCGGGATGTCACAGTAGCGAGAGGACACATAGTTAAAGCTTCAGAGGATCAGATTTTTTGGCAATGCAATACCTTTTCTCACAACCAGAGGTTATTTCTGGTGTTAATGATGTTTCAAATAAGTTCGGACATTGTGACATTTGTTTTCAGTCCAAACAAACAAGAGAAGTGTTTTCGGAAAGTCTTAATAAAAGTTCATCCCCTTTTGTGTGGATCTTTGGGGTCCTTATCGAGTACCTTCTTCATGTGGAGCTGTCTATTTCCTTACAATAGTAGATGACTTCTCCAGAGTAGTGTGGATTCATCTCCTGCTAGAGAAGAGTGAAGTAAGAACGGTTTTGCCTAATTTTATCACACTTGCAGCGCATCAATTTGACAAGAAGGTTAAGACGGTGAGGAGTGATAATGGGACTGAATTCATGTGTCTTGCTAAGTACTTTGCAGAAGCAGGGATTATACATCAAACTTCCTGTGTGGGAACACCTCAACAGAACAGACGTGTGGAGAGAAAGCATTGACATATCTTGAATGTTGCGAGGTCGATTTTGTTCCAAGCCAACCTTCCTGTCCGATTCTGGGGGGAAAATGTGTTGACGGAAGCTCATCTCATCAATAGGACGCCGACGAGGTTGCTTAAGGGTAAGACTCCATATGAATGTCTATACGGGAAGCCTCCTACCCATGGTGATATCAAGACGTTTGGGTGCATGTGTTACGCACACAAGACAAGGAGGGATAAAGATAAGTTTGGGACAGAGATGAGTTCTTTGTGTCCAGGGATGTAGTGTTTGATGAGGAAGTATATCCATTTGTGGAGAAGAAACCAGCATTGTCTCCTGTAGTGTGTGAGTTCTACGAAGATGATGAGGATCTCATGGAAGTTATGGAGAAAAAAAGCAGCTCTGAAGTTGTAAATAAGAGTACTTCTGCCGAAAGTGGAGATGGTGGAGTCGAGGAACACAATCTCCAGGGGGAGAGTGAAGAACTTTTGGGTAGAGGTCATAGAAAATCTATTCTTTCAGTGAAGTTGAGGGATTATGTTACTTATAATGCTAAAGTGTGTCCTGATAAACATAACACTGTCACCGGCCAACAATCTGAGACCTCTACAAAGCGGTCATGTAAGAAACAATCTCTATATCCCATCACGGATTATGTGACTGATGATTTCTTCTCAGACCACCATCAAGCGTTTCTTGCAGCGGTTAGTGCCGGTGTGATTCCGAGAAATTACAAGGAAGCATTCAAAGATGAAAGGTGGAACAAGGCAGTGAAAGGAGAAGTAACTGCTCTTGAGTTGAGTAGAACATGGGATGTGGTTGATCTTCCTAAAGGGAAGAAAGCTATAGGAAGCAAATGGGTGTTTACTATAAAATACAACGCAGATGGGACGATAGAGAGATACAAGGCAAGGCTAGTATGTTGTGGAAATCATCAGGTTGAAGGAGTAGATTACGAGGAGACCTTTGCGCCAGTGGCAAAGATGGATACGGTACGTACTCTTCTTGCGGTGGCTGCAGCAAAGGACTGGGAAGTGCACCAGATGGATGTTCACAACGCTTTCTTACATGGAGATTTGGAAGAAGAGGTGTATATGAGATTGCCACCAGGGTTCCACTCAGATGATCCTAACAAAGTGTGTAAGTTGAGGAAGTCGTTGTATGGACTAAAACAGGCGCCGAGGTGTTGGTTTGAGAAGTCATCAAAGGCGTTGGAGAAACTTGGGTTTGTGCAGTTGTATGAGGATTATTCACTATTCTATTACATTAAAGGAGAGAAGAGCATACGGGTTCTCGTCTATGTAGACGATCTGATTGTAGCTGGAAACGATCTAGAGTTGATAAAGAAGTTCAAGAAGAAGTTGAGTGAGGTTTTTCACATGAAAGATCTTGGTAGAGAGAAATATTTTTTGGGTATAGAGATAGCAAGAGGACCGTTGGGAATGTTCCTCTCTCAAAGAAAGTATGCATTGGATGTTATCAATGAGATCGGCATGTTGGGGAGTAAGCCAGTGGCTACACCGATGGAAGCTAACCATCAGCTACTGCGAGATGAGAGTCCTCTATGTAAAGATCTAGCACGGTTTCGGAGAATTGTTGGACGCCTTGTCTACTTGACTTTAACTCGACCAGACCTGAACTATTCAGTCCATGTGTTGTCACAGGTTATGCATGAGCCAAGAGAAGCTCATTGGGATGCTGCGATGAGGGTTATAAGGTACCTAAAAGGAGCTCCAGGTCAAGGTATAATGCTGAAGAAAGACAGTGATCTGCGTGGACCTACTGCGATTCGGATTGGGCAGGTTGTCCAAGAACAACACGATCTCTGTCGGCGTACATGGTGTTGTTAGGGAGCTCACCGATTGCTTGGAAGACGAAGAAACAAGACACAGTCTCACATTCTTCTGCAGAGGCTGAATATAGGGCCATCTCAGATGCGTTGAAAGAGCTACTATGGATGAAGAGACTGCTGGCTGATATTGGAGTACAACATGCTGGTCCAATGGACTTTTTTTTGTGATAGCAAATCAGCTATCTATATTGCAACAAACCCGGTGTTTCATGAGCGTACGAAACATGTTGAGAAGGACTGTCATAGTGTACGAGATGGAATGAAATCCAAGATCATTGCTACAAGACATGTACGGACAAATGAACAGCTAGCCAATATATTGACAAAAGCATTGGGAGCGCCTGCGTTTCGGTACTTGTTGTCCAAGTTTGGTGTGTGTGATCTACACTCTCCAACTTGAGGGGGAGTGTTAAGGTTCTAGAAGGTACTAGAACCGTATCTAGTTGAAAAGATATTGTAAGATAGAGATAAGTTCATATTGTTGTAGGTAAGTCCAAATAGATATGAGAAGATCTTGGTATCGATATGTATATATATGATGTAAACGTACACAGAGCTAATGACAAGTAATCTTCAAGTCTTTCTCTTGTCTTTCATTTTTTTGGCAAAGCTTAAGCCCGGGTTCCACCTTCAAGCTATCACCATGAAACGGACGAGAAGAATTATAGGGAGAAAGTTTTTCAATTCCTTTAATTTTGATGTAAAAAGAAATTCACAATTAGGGGAAAAGAACCCGATCATTCGAGCAACATAGAACGATTGCAACGGTCTTGCTTTTTAAAGTAAGACATAATTAGGCATGTGCACGGATCGGATATTTGAGTTTTTAAAGGTATTTGTGATTTGCTTCGAATACTACGAATATCTAATTTTTTTTATTTGCTTTGCTTCGAAGAAATACAGATATTCGAAAAAACGGATATCCGAAAAATAAATAGATATTTGCGGATATTTACGAATACTTACGGATATTTCATATGTTTCAATTAGTACATAATCTTAAATTAGTACATAATCTTAAAAGTTTGATATAAATTTGTTTTGTAAAATATATTTTTCAATGATATATAAGATAAAAATTAAAATAGGTAGTGAATCTACATATTTTGTAAAAATTTTAAACTTAGTTAACAATTATAATAACACAAAACTTAAGAAAAATATTATAATTGTCATAATTTTTTTTCTTATATGTAATACTTTTATATAAGTAATAATGTGAATATAATTGGTCAAGTCATATGTTAGAATAATAATTATATAATTTTATACATTTAAAATTTTAAATATAATAAAAATTTATATGTATTTATATATTCACGGATCGGATCGGATCGGATATCCGCTTCTCAAAATTTTAATATTTGTGATTTGCTTCGACTATAACGGATATTGATTTTTAGTATTTGATTTACTTAGAAAGTTTACGTATATTCGGAATTTTCGGATCAAATCGAAACAAATAACGAATCGAATCAAAACGGATAGTCGCAAGTGTGTCCATGCAAGTATTGACGTTGACTTTGTCACTACGTGTTATTTAGGCTGAAGTTACTATACTACCCCTCCCTCTTAGTGAGCCATCCGGTTTGATGAACCGGTCGGTTAAAAGAAAAAGAAGATACGGTTTTAAGAGCCGAACCAAGGATTATGAGAGCCGAACCGGATTTAAACCCTAAACCTCTGTGAAACGTGAACCGGTGAGTTCCTTCCTCACTTGCATCTCTTCGAGTAATCGATTCGATCGAGTGAGGGCGAGTTTCATGGCTCTCGTTCGATTGATCTCTTCTCGGAAGCTTCCGCAATCGTTATGCAGTAGAAATGTTAGTCGGTTCGAGCTGACACGGATTGGATCGGTTCGAGCTGCGTTCTTCTCGACTCGGAAGCTCATAGGCGATGAACCAGTTCTTGTGAGTTTTCGCATCCCAGTATTCTTGATTAGTTGAATTAGGGATGAACTTTTACGATTCTGAGATTTCATTTTCATCTGGGGGATTAATACTGTTTTGTTAAAACGGAATCAGGTTAGAGAGTTCATACACAGAGCATTGTATGATGCAAATCATGGATACTTCTCTCAACGATCACAATCTGTTGGTGTTTTGGAGAGAAGCATTAAGTTCAATCAACTTGAAGGTAAAGCTAAAGCATTAAAGTCTCACTTGCCAGGATGGGGTCTTCATTGGAGCAGCGTTGACTTAGTTTTCTGTTTTTGTATATAGGGAGGAAGGCGTACATGAAGTTATTGGAGAAAGTTTACAAGCAGAGTGACATTTCTTGGTTCACTCCTGTGGAGCTCTTCAAGGTGAACTGTTGTGGATAAACTCTTTGGTTTTCTCTTGGAATAGCCTTCACGTGTTGTAGTTGTCTTGTTTCATGATGTCAATCATCTCTTGTAGCCTTGGTATGCTCATGGGATTGCAGAGGCCATACTGCGAACCACTAATCTCTCTGTTCCCTTAAAGGTTTGACTTCTGTGATCTTCTACTCTCACTACTTTATTTAATTTCAGGACAATACCAAACATGAGATGCCCTCTCTTGTTTCTGTAGTTGTATTGAGTCCTGAGCTATCTTTAACTACCAGGCTATGTGGGAACTATTCATTGATGATACCCTTAGCCTTTACCCTGTTCAGTTCTTCATACTTCGAAATTATGGAAGAGAGAAACCATGGTTTACCTAAAAGAACTGTTAAGAGTAGTTTAGAATCATTTAAACACTCAATTGAACGGTGAATAGAAAGTAAAGCCATTGATTTTCTGTTTAAAGATCATATGTCTGTTGAAGATTTTTATCCCGGTTTGTGAGCCTACGTTTGCGCTAATTCTTCTGTATATGGATAACACTTGAATCATGTGCTTAGATATATGAAATTGGTGGTGGATCGGGCACCTGTGCGAAGGGTATATTGGACTACATAATGTTGAATGCTCCTGAGAGAATCTACAATAACATGACCTACACGTACGTATCCCCCAGTTTTCCTCTAGCTAAGCATCACTTATACACAATCATATTTTGGTTGGAACTTCAGCATAGTAACCTGTTATGGAACTTGATACAGTTATATTAACTGCATGCTTATTTTAATGTATATCAGCTCCATAGAAATCAGTCCTTCACTGGCTAAGATTCAAAAGGAAACTGTTGCGCAAGTTGGAAGTCATCTATCAAAGTTCCGAGTTGAGTGTCGTGATGCATCTGACCTATCTGGGTGGAGTAAGTCTCTTTCTTTTCAGCTTGATGCAGATTCTGTATCATTTTTTCTTGTTCTGTGGCTATGCTGGAATTAGTTTATGGTTGAAAATTTTAAACTTTGTGAGCTGTACTTTCTTAGAATCTTGATGTACTCAGAGATATTGTTAGTCTAATGAGGTAGTGCTGAATGCTTGTTTGATACTACTTATTAGTGAAGATGTTTCTAAATTATTCCACCTTAGTAACGAAGAAGTTATCTATCTGTGCTTATAGAGTAAATTTTCAAACAGGGAATGTGGAGCAACAACCATGCTGGGTGATAATGCTCGAGGTACGCAGTTAAGTTGTTGTTGTTCTCTTTGATAGGTTGTATTGAAGAGAAAAGAGAAATCCACGTCTAAAAATTTGTATAAATTTGTGTCATTGCAGGTGCTAGATAATCTCCCACATGATCTTGTCTATTCCCAAAGTCAACTTTCCCCATGGATGGAAGTCTTAGTTGAAAACAAACCGGAGAGGTATAGAGAATACTGGTTTTGGTTCGAATGAAGTTTTACATTTATACCTCTTTTAATTCTTACCTCTTATTAATTGCAGCGAATCACTCTCTGAGCTATACAAGCCTTTAGAGGATCCACTGATCAAGCGCTGCATTGAAATTGTTGAAGACGAATCTCCTCCGGTTTCAAAACCAAGAGAAATCTGGTCTAAACTATTTCCCAAACCAAGACGTTGTTGGCTTCCAACAGGTTGTTTGGTAAGGGAAAAAAAATGTCCACATATTAAGAAAGGTGTTGCTTTGTTCTGTACTAATTATGTGAAAATTACAGAAACTGCTGGAGGTTTTACATGAAAAGTTACCAAAGATGTCCCTAATCGCTTCGGACTTTAGCTTCTTGCCCGATGTGAAAGTTCCTGGTGAAAGAGCCCCATTGGTTTCAACAAAGGTCTGCTCTTTTCTTTTCCTTCCAACTATGCATTGCCAACTTTTCGTAGCATGCGTAGACTGTTTAATAACTAAACTATATATAGCCGTAGTTAAGTCTACACGTCATTGTTTGAATCAAGAAGAACTTTGTGTCAATATAAAGTCAGCGTCCTTCTCCTTGGCTTATAGCCCATGGCTTATATCAAACTCGGTTCAAGAATACATGATAATGGTTTTCAGCCTTGTAGTATTAACTATTGTCTCTTTTAACAATGTCTGTATTTGCAGAAAGATGGAAGTAGCTCAGATTACAGTAGTTATCTAGACGCAAAGGTATTCTCCATTGTTAATTTGAGTACTTATCTATAATTTCTAGCCTCATTCGAACGTCACAAATCATGTGTAACTTGGGATGATCTTTTGCAGGGTGATGCTGATATATTTTTCCCGACCGATTTCTGGCTTTTGGAACGAATGGATCATTATTGTTCTGGGTGGAGGAAGACGGAGAAAGACGGGTCACCATCGAAAAAAGGAAGGAAAAGGCGAACTCTCACTGTAAGCAGACAGATTCTCCTTGAAAACATTTACAATAAGAGAGCATATCTCTGAATACTTTTAATAACTTGTCTTTTATTTTTTGGCATGTAGCTGGATACATCAGCGTTCATGGATGAGTTTGGTTTACCTTCAAAGACGAGAACAAAGGACGGATACAACCCGTTACTAGATGACTTCAAGAACACCAAGTTCTATCTTAGTGTCCCAACACACAACACGAAGTAACCAAATGGGTACCATCAACTCTTTTGGTTAAGAGAGATTACAAAGAAAGATTTTTTTTTTAATTTTTGTTTGCTCTTGTAATAACTTTATATTTAGCTCAATCATGATTCCATCTGTGCAATGAAGAAGCACACGAACAGGACATTGGATCTCTACAACAGAGAAATTTTATTTATGAGATGCTCAAACGGATTAAGATGTCAAATGAAATAAACATGCTATATATTTGTCGAATCTCATCACTCTTATATTTTGTTACAAATGTTTGAAAGAAGATTCAAATCAATGCTTCATAAAGAAAAAAGCGTATATGACAAAGAGACAGAGACAATGTCGAGCTATCTGAACTGTATGATCAATGTCGAGAGACCCCTCTCTTCTTCTGCTCTACTCAAAGGCTTCCTTACCGTTCTAATCCAGCGACTGTGGCATTTGTCTGAGAAGTTGAATCTGGATCTCCAACACTCTCTAACCGACTTTCAAGAATCTCCACAACATTATCCGGCGGGCATTTATCACTGGACTTCTTTGGATTCATCTGACAGAAACACTCAGGCCATGAGTTTGTATAAAAAGATTCAGGAGATACGCGCTTGTGAGGCCCTCCAAAGTTTGTTTTCAGCATTACTCGTCTCACTGCTTCTTCAAACCCAGCTGTTTTACCTTTCTCTCTATCTATGAAGATTGGAGCTAAAGCCTTTCTGTCCGGTCTGATTGTGGTGCGAAAACCGTAGTAGAGGCGATGACCTAAGAGATTGTTGGCGAAGTTGCTCGGTCCATCATATGTTGGCATGAAAATGTCGGACAGGAGACAAACCATGTAATCCACCGCTGATCCTATTAATCCTTGTGATTTTGCTGACAGCTCCTCAGAGGGGTCCACCGAGCTATGGTTTTCAAGACGTGGGAATAAGGTTCGAAATGGTTTTATGAACCTATCCCCGCCAAAAAGCTCACCTGCTGCTAGGTATATCCTTGTGGAGTTGTCGAATTTCATCGCTCGTAATATAAGACCAACCTACACCACAAGGATCAAACCAAAATGTCATGTTGCAGTTCTAAAGCCTGCAATTATGATCCTCTATTGCTGTCTATCCTATCAGTTATCTACCTGTGGATTGGCTCAACCTGAAAATGATGCGGATAAAAAGAGTAAAAGGAACTTACCTCCTCAGGGGTCAGTGGACACTTCCCGATAGCCCTTCTTTCGTTGTAAATAAGCTTTTTCTCTGCAAAATTTTCTTTACGATACTTCCTCAGTATCTTCTGTTCCTCAGGGTTAAATATGTCAAAGCACCTGCAAAAGAAAACAATGAACCATTGGTTCCTATGTGTGCCGATGTATCATGTATGCAAGATGATTATACAAAGACAACCAACTTCTTTGCAATACGCTTAAACTAGATACTTATACAGAATGAAACTAGAGCTGATGGTTGAAGAAAGAGACTTTCAAAAGAGCATTACCCTGCAAAAGCCAACATATCCATTTCGAAACGAAGATGGATGGACATGAAGTGGCCCTGAGACCGGAGTTTGTCAACAATTGATTCACTCAACTGCATGATGTGTGGCTTGAATCTCAAAGCATGGTAGTTCACTCTGCACCTTAACCGTTGATATTCAGGATTGTCAATCTCCTCCGCCAACCGATGTGAAAAAGGTGTAAGATAGATAGCACTGTGTTCTTTCATCGCCTTTAGAGCAGTTGTCAGGTACCAATCAATAGGAGCATCTCTAGGAGGACGAATCTGTTTCAAAGAAAAAAAAATGAACACACATGTATATATTCTGTATTTCAAGACTATTATATGGAAACAAAAAATTCCTTAATATTTGTACCTGAAAGGCTTTTATCTTCTTGGTTTTCCCATTTTTGTGAACATCGGGGATCTTTCCCACAATCTTAACATCATACTTCAGTGTCTCAATAAAATGTTCTACGTCATATATTCCTTGGAAACCACTGCAAAAAGACAATCATATATTAAACAACGCAGATACATACTCAACCAATTTATGCAGTGACATTTTCTCTTCCTAGTAAATCAACACCTATCCTTAACATTAGGCAAAGAAAATCCGCTCAGAACTTATCTGTCTGATGGTACTTAGAAAAGCCTACAAATTGCATTACCTTCACACTAGTAGCCAGTATTAATCAACTCTTTATTTTACAGAAAGTCCCTTAATTTCTAATATTAATGCTACGCAATAGTTTTCTAAAAAGAGGACTCTTAATTTCTCTTTGTGCAGGCAGGTCTAACGGAAGTAACGTACCTGTCATCATGCCAAAACGAGTTGGCATCTAATTCGGGCAACACAAGTGTAGCATTCATGATCCGAGCAGCAAGTACTGCATTACATATCTGCAACATCCATCCAGATGTCAATATCAAATCAAAGATAAAAAACAGATTTATATGATAAAAGACCTGACACCTACCGCACTACGTTGCTGATTCAAACCACCATTACATCGAACACGAAGGTAACCATTCGTCTCCTTCGTAGGAGCTGCAAAAGTAATAGCATCATCATTATATGCTTGGAACACCCTAAGACTTCTAAGATTAGCATCGAGTTAAATCGTTACAGCTCAAAAACATGAGATGAACATACGAGGCCAGTCAGATCGTGGAGCAGAAGATGGTCTCCATCCACCAGAATCAGCACTCTCCCAAAGCTCTTCCACGTTTATCTGCTCAAATATCATACACAGTCCATCATCAATCAACCAAAGACCGACTAAAACTATCATCTATCAAGCAGGAGACTAGATCTAGATCACATCTACCTGATCTACAGTCTACACTCTACAGCTACAAGTAACTACTCAGAATACATACTAAAGAGCGAACTAACCTTAGAAGGACGCGTCGGCTGGGGATTACCACCGATGTTAGCGGAGAAAAGCAGCGATAGCGTACAGATCAGTAGAACTATGACTCCTATAGATAGCTTCGCCACCATCCCCTTTGTTCCAACTCCTCCCGTCTTCCCATGAATCCGGTGGTTCCCTAACCTGAAAACATCACTCACAAATCAGCACCGATCCAATCGATATATCGCTATTGACACGAAAATCGCATCTCAGAATCCAGAAATTTCTCGAGAAACCAATTTTTTTCCCAGAAAAGTGAAAGAGAAGGAAACTTGGTTCTACCTACCTTCGCATCGCTATTCAAATCAGGAAGAAAGCAATATCTTCCTCTCCAGTGATCTGAGAATATGCAACACTCTTTTGTGTGAAATCTCTCCGTTGGAGTCTTTCGTTCTCACTAGAGCGAGATGTGGATTTTTCGTTAATCGAAGTGAATTAATTACAGTCCCGCATCAAACCGAAACCGGTTCTCCGGATTAAACCGGCCGGTTTATTGTTTTAGAACAAGGCTTACCTCTTTACAAATTGAAAATTATTCGTATTTGTTGTTTTAAACTCTTATTGAATAGTACTTTCTATAAACATCTAAATAGTTGGTGATTTATTTGTGGAATTTAAAATTTTAAAAAAATTCCAATAGTAAAAGAGTCTGTTTATATAAAAAAAAGGTTTTATTCCTTCTTTTTTTATTTCCCAATCATCATATAATAACACTCCCATTGATGCAAAAAACAAAGAAATAGAATAATTGCAGTGACAATCATTGTTTGTAATTTTTATTTTCTAGAAACCTACTAAATCCTAATAAAAATCTACAAGGTCGAACCGGTAAGTGGATTTTAGCTGAATCAACCAGTGACTTTCGAAAGCTGATTCAAAATGTCGGTTATCTCGTTAACCGGCGAGTCAACCTCGAGAAAACCAATAAAAGGGCTCTCTGACGGAACGATGTCGTCTCGAAGGTCTGTTGACCTGAGCAGAGCATCAGAGCCAAGCGTCACGAGCCCCTTGACGATGACCGTCTTATGTGTCCCAGAGATCATTTCCTCGTAGTCTGTATCGCCGTGTTCTCCGACCACCACATACATGTTCGCCACGTTCAGCCTCCACCGCACGAACAAGTATCTACACCGGAAATAGACAGACAAAATCACATTTACATATGACATATGTAACGTGGTTTTATAGTGTTGTCGGAATATTAAAGTACCTAAGAGCTTGTGATCGAGAAGCAAGAAGAGGAACGATCTGCAATCTTGTTGAGTTCCGACAGTACATAGGATGACAACGAAGTCCTCTTAGACGTAACTTCTGACGCAAGTCATCAATCCTCATCACCTGAAGAAACCCTGATTAGATATAAAGACCTCTAAGAAGTCTTACGACCCAAGTCATCAGTTCTCATGATCTGAACAAACCCTAATTAGATATTAAAGACATCTAAGACGTAACTTATGATGCAAGCTATCAATTCTCATCACCTGAACAAACCCTAATTAGATATTAAACCTCAGCAACTACGAACAAAAACTTTACCTTGGAACGATCTTTGATCAAATAAGCGACGCAATGCTCATTACTCGACGCCTTATCCTCCTCGACAAGACTCGGTGAGCCCTTGTTCCTAGCTTCTCCACCAACAGCTGTTGTGTTCATCAGCTTCCACACAGTGTTCTTAAGCCCTTCATTACCCCATCTATAATCTATATGCGATGCATAGTCAGGATCAGGGAGAAGCTTCCCTTCTTCAGCTCCAGGGTAATACACTTCACTTCCACTGCTACATATCAACGTGTCGAACTCACTCACCTGAATCTTAGCAGACTTGAAGAAGTTAATCAACTCATCAAGCGGCATTGAAGTTGACAACGCAAAACCAGAGTTCTTAGCCATCTTAGGATCCGATCTCACAGCTTTGACGATGTTCTGAATCATCTTCACCATAGATTTCTCATCTGGCGCTCCCTCCTCGTCGTAGCAATCAACCGCTAAAACTATCAGCCGTTCACGTCGCCGTAAAACAGGAAACCTGCTCCCCACGTTATCCCCCTGCTTCTTCCCCTGTACTTCCGGTTTACTCTTGACTTCAGGTTGCTTCATCCGGCTCATGATCTGCTTAACCGGATCATTACTATTCGGTTCAAGAGACGCGTTCCAGGAAGGTTTGTCTCCGTCCACAGAGAGTCTAAGAGACATGTCTTGAACGTCTTTGAGAGAGTCGTTGAGTGAAAACTCGTCCTCTTGAGCCGCCATTTCGTCTGCATCTGTCTGCCATTGAGGATGTCTCATACGACATGAGGCTACACGAGTCAGGTAAGTCCGACAATGCTCCGGCCATGAGAACAAGTGAATGTTCTTCCAACCGTTGATCCTGCACTCGTTCCATAGGTTTTTCTCTGATACTAACTTCAGCAATGCGTTAGCTATTGCTTCTTGATCATGTGGATCCACTAGTAGACCGTTATGCAATGCCTGAAGTATATCTACCGGCCCTCCATTTTTCGTAGCCACCATGGGAAGCCCGTGGGCCGCAGCCTGCATTTTCAAATTTTGGTTAAAGAAAAGATTATAAACATGGTTTTAAAAATCGGTCTATGCAGCGTCTAGGCGGCAGCTCGGTCTTATCCAAAACAAACCCGATTTATATGATTCAAATCGGTTTAGACTGTTCTAAATCGGTTAAAATCGGAATTGATATTGTATAAATGCAAAATATACCTAAAATGAATCAGCAATTAGTTTCCTAGGCTCTAAACAAACCGTCTAGTCACTAATCATCTATAAAGTATCTAGTTACTACCTAATGATTTTTTTTTAACTTTGATTATAAATATTGTAGAGTTCATTCAATAAGAGACTATACCTCAATGAGTGTAAGACCAAAAGGTTCAACCAAAGCTGGATTAATGAAAACACCCTTTGTGTTTGCAGCAAGACGGTATATGTCAGGAACATCAGACTGTTTATGATGTTTAGGATACGCAACAGACCCGTAAAGGTCGTACTTGTCAATGAGTTTCAACGCAGTTGTAAGAACATTTGCGTTTCCAGATGGCAGCTCATCTATATCATCTCTATTCCCCATAATCAGAGTCTGCCAAAACAAGAAAGAAACAACTTCAGAAATCGCAGGATCTTGTTTCTTGGCGTTAGTTAATATAAGTAGTTACGAGATTAGCTAGCTCCCGTAGATGTCGACATTCTCCAAAGGCTTTTAAAAGAGTGGTTATGTTCTTCTTTGGGTCTGGTCTTGATAATGCCAAGATCAT
>JABAYD010024663.1:0-38872 GCA_014822095.1 Diplotaxis tenuifolia | reverse complement strand
CACATGATGTGTATCGATCGATATGTGTCTCTGAATATCGACCTTCTTGTCTGATCTTCATAGTCATCTCGGGAAACTCTCCTTTAAGCTCCAAAAGGGCACCTAAATCATCACTTTACTCCAAAATGCTCCTGAACCTGAAAACATACCTAATAGACTCCAAAACATATATATTTATAGTAAAATCATATAAATACCATGGCTAAAAGCGGGTCAAAATCATGGTATATCAGGCTACCTTCATGTTTTGATAGATAAAAGGTGACATTAGTTTCCTTGGTGTAATCACTTGTAGCCATTGATCTTCCCAAACTCTAGTATTACAACCATTAGCTATTTGAAATATCAGTCCTTTCCGGAGAAGGTCTTTATCCACTTGGATGGACTTCCATCCATAAGAAGAACTTGTTGAACTTGTCGACGAGTTATAGTATCTTCCTTTATAGACACGAGCTAGAAGTGACTGAGGGTTTTGTTCAATCTTCCAAGCATGCTTTGGCAATAACGCCACATTGAACGCATAGAGGTCCCGAAATCACATTCCACCTCCCATTCTTAGGTTAACATAATCTCTTCTAAGAAATCCAAGAGATTTTACGTTTACCTTCAGACTGACCCCACCAGAATTCATATAACCTTGAGTTTATAGCATCACAAATAGTCTTGGGGAGTAAGAAACAACTTATTGGGTATACAAGTTTCGCCTAAAGAACATATTTGATAAGAACCTCTTTTCCTGGCTGGTGACAAAAACTGATTATACCATGTTGTGAAATCTAATTTTTGACATTAGAAACAATTCCTTGAAAATCAGAAACCTTGATGCAATTGAATTGTTCAGGCAAACCTAAATATTTGATCCCTCCACATGTTAAATGAATTTTGAGCAGATGATGAATCTGGAGACGAATAGGTTGAGGGATTCGTTTACCAGAGATAATGGAACACGTATCATAATTAACCTTTTGTCCTGATATCCTCTCATACTGATCAAAGATAGAAGTCACGCATTCCACATCCTCCATGGTTGCATGGAGAAAAAATAATGAGTCGTCAGCGAATAACAAATGGGACACCACTGGACATCTTCTTGCTAGCTTCATACCATGAAGTCTTCCCATTAACTGAGCTCTATATAACCTTTGAATAAGAACTTCAATACAAAGAAGAAATAGATATGGAGGCATAGTATGGGAACTTTACAGCTTCAGAAGGTTTAAGGTAGGGTGATGCAATGAACGTAAGTAATTTATTCGTGTCTAAATGATAATTGGGGATTCGTGGTAACAAAAATTCGCAATGTCAATATTTGGAACAGAAGAAACGTAATTTTCATCACCAAATGAGTTTAAGGAGGATTAAGAAGTTTTGTTCCTCTGATTTTTTCATTTTTATACTAATTAATATATAAAACTTATTTCATTGTGATTTTTTTTCCAAAGAATTTCATTGTGATTTTATGAAATTGTTGTTATTTTAGGTTTATAAAATGGAACAAAACTTTAACAAAGAGATGGTTCTGATATTGATATTGGAATTAGAATTAATGAAAAAAAAAAGTTAAATTCTTTCATAGAACTCAAATGACATCCTGTAGATTTCATCATTACACTGATATTTAAGAATAATTAGTTAAAATCATATATCAAATGCATCAAAAAAAATTAAAATATGATCAATTTTAAATCTGTTGGAATGGATTTCCAGTTATATAACCAATAATACCCCCTAAATATTATTATAACATAAATTACCAGTAACACTTACTTTCTTCCGTATACAACAGGATTGCCTATTAGCTAATTCGTTAATGGAAACCGCGGGAAGCACAAAGTGCACGCATTTCTTTTGACCGAGAGTTCAAGACTCATAATCCTGCCTGAACACAAACATTTCAATATTCTGTAGAGATTATTTGCTAGTCTACCATAATTCGGACCTTAATTAGGCGATTACCCATGAAAGGACGTTAATAATTTAATTCCTATATTGCCCCTCAATCCTCTCTCATCCTACGCTCATAGTCGTGTCAGCTACTCAGACGCACGCCTAATACCCAACAACTTGTTTGTTTAACAAGTTCATTGCTTTTAATTTTTATCCGTTCATTTTTTTGAATTTTAAATTGTAATTTTTTTTTATTTAATAACATTTTCTGATTTCTGAAAATAATAAACCGCAAAGCAGTTCACTGTTTACTTTCTCAAGAACTGATAGAAATTCAACTATCTCAATCTCTTCATCAGTTCTAGTTTATAATGGAGGATCTCAACTTGTCGATGCGGATTTTCGTATGTGGTGATGAACCAGTGGGTGAACGAGTCAACTCGTATCACAGAACTTCTAGAACAACATCACTACTCAAATCTCTTGACGATGAAGAGAAGGAGTTCTTCAAAAATTCCCAATTCTCGAAGATTATCGTTTTAGATGAAAATCCTCCCTTTTTTGGAGCCTTCAGCCATTTTATTTTGTTCTGTATGCTGAAGACGGAGAAGAAGTACGAGATATGGCTCGTATTTGCCGTTCGAACTATTAGAATCTCCTAGAGAGAGTTTGCTATTGTCACAGGTCTAAACTGCTGGTTTCCAGATCAGAAGCGGAAAAAAAGGAAGAATCCGCTACACGAGAAACTTTATCGGAATGAAATGTTTGGTTCATTAAAATCATGTTCTGTTGATACGGTTATAGACATGCTAAAAACCGTAAGGTGAAGGAAAGAAACAGCCGAATCAAGTTTGCTTGTCTAGCAATTACCGCTTCAGTTCTTGTCCCATCTTCACACTCTCCAAAGATTGTCCCAGAACATGTTGAGTTGATCAGGGATATTGATGACTTCCTTGATTATCCTTGGGGTCAAATCTCCTTCCAACTCATTACATCTACAATACTTAAAGAAGGATGCTCTTGCACTCGCTAAAGACTCATTTGCTCTTAGAGGCTATGTGGAAGCCATTCAACTTGTCATGATTGCAGCGGTTCTCGCGTTGAAAGAAGAAGTCGTTCCCATCGCCCATGTTGTTGTCGTTGAGTCGGAGAGTGAGAGTGAGATGCCTTTGGAAGAGGAACTACAGGCTGGGGATGAGCCTGGTTGTTTGGAGAAGGCTAACTCGTCCGCTAGATTCATGGTCAACGCCAAAAACGCTAGAGGCCTTAAAGCTGAATGCCAGGTTGGTCATTCCTTTCATAAACTTTTGTGATATTTTCCAGCTTTCATGACATCCGTATAGTTAGGAGATAATTTATCAATTGACATGTAACCGAATAGCTAACGAAGTTACACTATTGTATTGGAGTTGACAAGTCAAAGGAGATGTTACAAGAGTTCACTGAACAGTAGTTTAGAGCAGATATTGCAAGGCCAACAGTCAGGAATACTTGATTAGTACATGTTTGGTTGTGCTAATATTATTCTTAGTAGGTACTACAACTTCATCTGTCATATAGAGTTGAGATGAACCTTTTCCGATATTTTTCGACTTGATTTCCGATCTTCTAATTTACATGCTCTGAATCTCATTCTAATTTGTCATGTTACGCGCAGAGTTATGTGCTACAATAGGAGTTTACCAGTAACTAGGTGGTTGACATGGCAAAAAACATTTTGTACTGGCAATACTATTATTATTTTTAGTAGGTACTACAACTTCATCTGCCATATAGAGTTGATAAGAACCTTTTCAGGGATTTTTCGTCTCGATTTCCGATCATCTGATTTACATGCTCTGATTCTCATTCTAATTTGTCATGTTACACACACAGTTATGTGCTAAAATAGTAGTTTACCTGTAATTGGTTGGTTGTCATGGCAAAAAACGTTTTGTAGTGGTATTCACAAAATGACTTCTAACGAATTTTTTATGATATATATTTCAGGTGCTTGTAAGATCTATTCTTGATGACCCGGAGGAGGAGTGACATTCACAGAATGACACCATGTTGACAGACTTGCCAAACTCATTAACAACGGATTTGTTTTCAATAATGATATGTTCCGCGGTGGCCTTTATTCTGGTGATCTTGCAAAACTTAAGTTGGAGAAGCAGAGGAAAAAAAAAGGCAAAGGATAAAAACGACAAAGCCAGTTTTGGGAAGACATCCGAGTCTGGCGGGATTGGTCAAAAAAATTGTTGAACCTATAGAAAATGTCTTATCTGTGAACCTTCGTGAAGTAATCGTTCCTATGGAGTCTAGAATTGCAAAGGCTATGGAACAGAAGGTATTATCAAGTCTAATGGGAGTTGAGGGGAGAATCAACTCTTGTGTTGTCAATAACATCAAAACATTGGAGAAGAGAGTTAATAAGGGCCATCATGGAGTACCTGGCCAAGTCTTCGTCATCAATTCCAGCTGAATACGATTCCCCACACACGGCAGCACCATCTGGTACAAGACCAGCTCAGAAGGACAATGTGGAAGGATCACACAATGGAGATGACGATGAAACCACCTCCGAAGGATCGGAGGCAGAGGCGGAAGATCCTGCTAGGAAGGTTTTGAATGATCTTCTGGCATCGTTCAACAATGAGGACACTCCTAATCATTTTTTTTGTTTACACTCCTAATCATGTTTCGTTTAATCTAAACTCATTCCCTAATTATTTGAACGTAGACTAATCTTAATGACGACATCGTTGTACCAAACACAACATGGAAACAATCTACAGAGATGGAGAGGACAGAGATCATGTCCAATGAGGTTAAAAATCAAGCAACCCGGCCTTCATTGTTAACGTCTATAGTATCTGTTATTATTGACGTTAGCCGTTAATTCATATTTCTATCTGTAACGCGTTTATGTAACGCGTTTATTTGACGTAAGCTTTGCTGCAGGATGATGTTAATGTCTCACCTCTGAAAACGCGTGGTGAAACATCATGCAGCACAAGTATCAACCCACCAGCTCCGGTATCGTACCGCAACGTTTTTTGTAAAATGTGAAGATACCTAATTTCCGTCTACTACCTATTTTGCTCGTTGCCAATTTACCTAACTGTCCATATTGCTAGGGAAACACGTCGCAGACAGAGATATTACCATTGTCTTTCTCCATTGGACTTTTTCAAGAAGAAGCACCTCTACCAGTACTTGATCCGCAACCAGTCGGATATGGTCTTCAGCTGATAGAAGAAGATGCTGAAAACCCCGATGCTCGTAGAAGCAAGCGTTCAAGGAATGCACCGACGGTTCTGCAAGACTATGAGCTAGACCCCAAATTGAAGGTTGGATTCCACATGCTACTCGACCTCAAAGAATAGTTTGAATAACTACAGCGAAATGTTCTGAGGCTATGGTATGTATATAATTACATTTCGCTGTCAAATTTATTGTTATCACTCGATTATACACCTAGCCGTCAAAATCTTCCATAACTTTGCAAATGCCTTTTCAAAGATTTGTGCATCTGGATGGACCTTCGGCTGTCACAGGAAACAAGTTTATGGATATAGCATTTAGGTCGGCCCAAATGTTGCCGCATGTATCTATTCTAAAATCTATACCAGAGCAATCTTATCTTCATATTTATTTCTTAATTTTTCTCTCTATCAGACTATGGATGCTTTGATGCGCTTCTTGTCAAGTGAACACGAAATCCCTGGTAAATTTCTCAAGGTTTATGACACTACCCTTCCGGCTTCCATGAAGTGTGAGTACTTAAAGTTTGTCAAAACCGCTGTCAAAGATAGGATCAAGCTCAAGTTTAATGATGATGTTCTAAATCGCCTACGCCACAATCCCGCAGATAGGATATACTTCCCTTTCAACATTAATCGGAAGCACTAGGTCGCCGTTGTTGTTGACGTCAAACTCTGCTGACAGGTTCCTAGTCCATCTCAAAGCATCCCCTGCTCCACTAACCACATTGTTAGCACCTAATGTTAAAGATAATTGTGTTGCAGATCCGGTCCCTGACAAATAATTTCTTAACTGTTAACTATCATTTCATACAATAACTTTCGCATACATCCTCTCACTAATTATACTCGGCCTAGTATACATTTACTTACCCATACTCATTCCCATCCCAGCTTCTTCCGCAGCATATTCCCTCCCAAGTAAACAACCAGCAAATGAACTCATTCCGGTATCCTTTCCACGAGCCACATCCTCAACCATTATACCTTTCCCCTTATCGCGCACTACCATCCTTTCAGCATTACTCTTTGAAGCTGGAATAAACAAATAGAAACCGTTAAGAAACACAAATTTTCATTCTACCTATATACTTTTACACAAGTTCTATCCACTTAACTAACCCAACATTTACTCGTGTTTCTTAGCATGTTAAGTTAGTGCTCTCTCTCTGACTTATATCTCCTCCAACAACTCTTACAGCAGCATGTGTTAGGGGGAGTTCAGAAGAGTCCTCCGATGAGTCAATGTTGATGTGCATAAGTACATTCCGAGGTTCTTGATACCCTTCAAACCCCAACAATGTTTGCTCCAGTATAGATAGCTCACTGGGAGTGCATATGCCCCTTAGTATCTCCTTGTACACCACCATGTAACCCCTAGCTCTTAGATCTGATTCATATTATAGATTTTAATATCACCGCTAAAAAATTTGGTATGCGTTAAACCCAATGTTAACCGTTAACCTGGGAGATGAACAAGGTCTCCACCCGGGACTGGTTGCTCAGGCGCATTCACACCATCTTCCTCCTCCTTTTGTAACCTGTAGCGGTCCACATCTTGCTCCCCGAGAGTGACGTACAACTCCAGCCAAACATGATCTACTCTCACAGCCATGAACAACTCTACATCCCCATACTCTTTTATTCTACTGGTGGTGGGGAGTATTCGTCAGCGTCTCTTGATAGGTCTGGAAAGTCGTACGTCAGTAGCACCGGCTCGGTGGGACGCATCAACTGGTCCACCTTGTATTTCTCTCTTACCAATCCCAAGAGTGAAACGTAACTCTCGTTTTCTCTCAGCAACACCTCGTGTTTCACCATTGTCTCGTCCACGTTAAACTTCCATGCACTCTGAGCTCCTCTTTCCCATTCTCCGACAACAAGTCGCACAAGATAATTCATCACGCAAGTTGTACCTGTTAATACAAACCTCAAACGTTAACAAATATGTTGAGATCTAGATATCAAAGTAAAGAAGGTTGTAAAGTCACTTTCTACCTCGAGTGAAAACGATTTCTTTCTCTCGAATCACAGCTTTCGTTCTCCTTCTTTCTTTTCTACTAACTTATCACTTCATGTTAACACTACGATTTGCATTCTATGGACTTTTTTTATCTTCAAATTATCTTGGTATTTCATACACTCATCATTCTCGAGGTTGTATCGATGCTAGCGCATAAAAAATTAGCACGAGTAACGGAGTTAACGTGTGGAGGAGAATCCTCCTAGTTGTCAGATTAGCATTAGGAATAGTAACCTAAGTACTCGGCGTGTAAATCTTTTGTGTCAGCCCGCTGACACAAGCGCTGAATGTTAACTCGGTTCTTGAAGGTTTTTTTCGTCAGTGCAATGCCAAATTGTATGTTATGGGCCTCATACGTCAATCAATGGGCAAATGCCTAATATGAACTTTGATTTTGGGTATTTGGCTAATAATCTTTATTTTTTAACCATCCTAGTAACCATAATATATAATAAAACTAAAATGAAATACTTTTCGAAAAAAATATTGCATTTTCCCACTGTGGTGAACTTTTTAATTCACCTTAATTCTTAACACCAATCAATGTATGAATAATAATAAAAGTATATTAAAATTAAAAAAAATAGCTGGAAAAAAAATAGAAACAACGTAGATGTTAAACTTTAAACTTTAATTTAAATCTTAAATCCTAAAGAAAATAAAATAATTGAAAAAAGAACAACGTTAACGATATGAACACCATTAGAATAATTCAAATCTTAAATGTTAATATCAATGTCATCATTTTTTCTATCTATTTTCTAATTTTAGGAGTTAAGATTTAGAATTTAGAGTTTAACATTTACAGTTCAAAGTTTTGTCGATGGTATTAACGTCGTTAACATCAGTATTTTCTTTTTTTCAACTATTTTTCAATTAATAATTTTTTACTAATCTTACATTTTGGTGTTAAGAAATGATGTAAATTAGAGAGTTCAACGCAAGTATTGTTCTACTTTTGCAGATAAAACAATATTAAACTTTGAAGATCGCTTACAACTTACAATAGAGAAAGACAGCTGAAATGGCATCTAGTCTAGCAGAAGGAGAGTATCTATTGATAGTGAAATATAAAAATAAATTACAGGAAACAACAAACTGAACCCTTTTTCAAAATAAACAACAACAAACTGAACCCCATCATAAAACATTTAAAAGTTAAATCACGCAGCTACAGCCTACAGAGTATGTTAAATATCTACAGAGGAAACCCTCGAACTAGTCTGGAGACTTTTCTTTGGTTTCTTCAATTCCTCGAGTTTAGTCTTCTCTACAATATTTTCTTTATCTTCTTTTGCTGCTGCTGCTGCTGCGGCCTCAAATTTTCTTTTCATGTCTTCCTTATAAATTTTTCTTATTGCGTACACCTCTGCCAAACCCGCTGTCCCTGATCCACCGACACAATACATCTCCACAAATAAAAATCTGCCAATCAATTTTAAAAATAAAAATGGTCTGAAACTATTGAATTTTTTTACTGGGGATAATGAGAATGCAAGTCTAAGGAGGTTCAGGGATGAATTTATTTATAGGATTGTAGGGAGTGAACTTACATGGAACTTTCTTCGTCTGCCAATTTTGATTTTCTTTCTTTTTTTTGTTGGTTTCCCATTTGGAAGTAATAACGTAGAAAATGGGAAATGTATCGAGAAAAAAAGTCGGGATTGTAAAAGCCATTTTCGCTTCGGGACCAAGAAAGGGATGATGGATTATCTTACCATACGCGCGACAGGCAACCAAGATCGTTGACAAACATTAGGGTTTAATGCCACACTTATTGTATATTATGATTTATGAAAAACTAGTATATATTTTTATTTTCACCTTAGATTTTAGTCACTTCTTTCCCGGGCATTCCCACTGTATATATAGTCACTTTGTTACTATTCAAAAATCTTTAATTTGATAAATAGGTAAAAAGTATAAGATCTTTGATCCATAATCTTTTCAATGTTCAGATTGGACCATATTAAAATTAGGGAAAAATTGGAAAAGTAACTTAGCAAGAGAATTTATTTTGCAAACTACATTATTAATTAATTCTTTTGAAAACTGCACTTCTTCTTAAGGTAAATGACCAAATTATCCTAATTAGAGATTTATAATTATATTAATAATTTAAGTCAGCAATTTAAAATAAAATTAAGATAACAGGTATTCGTAATCAATAACATGACAACGTTTTGATTTTATATTTTAACTAAACAAGTTAATTTAAATTTACAATTTTTTGTATTTAGTTCATAAATAAAAACTTGATTGCTTTAGTAAACATATTAATGACTTACTTTTCTTTTACTTTGTATCTAACTTTTTCAGTTCTGAAAGATATTGGATTTGTGCATTTTCTGGTACCAAAAGGCTTGATACGTTGTGCATGTTTCTCTCTGTTGAAATGAACTTGCACCATTCGGGATTGCCGTCCTTTTGTTTTGTTCTGGTTCTATCATCTTTCAACAGATCATTTTTATCAACCAATACTGAAACTCCTATGGGCCTCTTCCCTTTAATTAAGTATTGATTGATCATCTTTTCAACAGATAGAAATTTGGTTGCAAGTTAGAGAAGGTAAAGCCTTCGAAAAAATTTTTTAGAGAAGGTGAAAATTTGGTTACGTAAAATATATATGGTAATATAGAAGTTATGTTTAAAGATAACTTTAAAATATCTTTATGGATTTATCCAATCACAAAGTTAAATATTGTATAATTAATATAAATGTATTTGAATTGTTAGCAACATAATATTTAATTTAGATCTGGTCAAAAATGTCTTATCACATATACTAAAGTGTAGTTTTCAAAACACAATAAAACAAGTGTAATTTCCAAATTTCAGTTCTCAAATTATCCCTTAAAAGTAATACGTGTTTAAGTGTAAATTATTCGTCTTAAATAAAGTTTGTTAGCAAAAAAAAGTTGACCTAGTCAAAGTTTTCAAGTCCATATGATGATTTTATTGTAAATGATTTTCTTTTTTTTTCTGAATCAATGTAAATTTTATTCCTAAAAATAAAACTTTTTACATCATGTGTGAACTTTGCTTAAATCTACTCCAACCACAATGAAATGTCCCAAAAAACAGCTAATCTCTATTAACAATCTTGTTGCAAACCATACTTGGAGAAAATCATCATAGCCTCTTCCTCCTTGAGCTCTCAGCAAGCTCAATTTGTTCCTAATCCCCTTATCCACCAGCTTCTTCAGACTTTGCAATTGCATAGGGAGAGGATTGCTCCATGTCGAGAAAAATCAACTTTGACGTCCACGCTGACTATAACACTGTAGTAAGTCATGCATGACGACTTGGCCTACAAGTCAATCTTCGGAGAATAGAACTATAAAATAATTCAATTAAATACATCATCCATGACGTTAAGAAAGATGGGCCTTAGAATTAAACTTGGGTACGGAAATTCGTTCGATTTATGAGAGCATCAGCTGTGAACTCTGGGCTGTGAATAAGTCTTTCTCCTTGGCATTGAGCTGGCAACTGAAATTTAATTTAATAACTAGATATATGGATTCGTGAGTGCGTTGCATGAATTTTGATTAATGTTTTAAATATAAGAAAACATAAAAATGAGAAAATATTATTGTAACTATATGATTTTGCATATATTGTGTGCAATTATTGAATTAATAACTTTTTTCCCACATATTTTTTGGTTGATATTTATAGTTCAGTAATCCTAGCACATAAGGTGTTATTAGCAACTTTGTACTTAGAGTTATGAAATAAATAGACCGATAATTCCTCGATTCCAACCTTAAAGAAATATGAATTAGAGTAAACTAAAATGTATTAGAAATTAAAACAAGTCAATCGAGTAGAGGAAACCGTCATACACGTTCCTATGCTCTTAATTTAATATTAATATTAACTTTGTATGTTATTCTTCTTGTTCAAATATATTATAATGTTCTCATGATCATTTTGGAATAAAGAAAATGCAATATCCATATATTATAAAATTTAAAATATCACTTTAATCTAATAATTTTAGTTTTTTTTTTTAAGATTTGTCGCTTATTTCTTTATAGTTTTATTCTCTTTTTTTTTGTTTTTTACATTTGTTGTTTCCACATTTCTTATCCGTGGGAATTGACTAAACAGGTAAACAAAAATCCTAGCAGTAAGTTACATTATATAATAATTCTGCCAAAAATATATAATACATTTATTTTTATGTGTTTATGAATCTTTAAAACTTTGATGAAAAGATCAGATTTCTCCTTTTTAACCTTTATCTCAGATAAATAAACTTTGCACATAATTAAATGCATATTTTTGTAAATAATTTCCAATCCTTGTTCATGTGAGTTTTATTTTGAACTTGTTAACATTGATTATTAGATAAAATTTATGTACACAAGTAATATGTACATATGTATATATTTTTAGTATATTAAGCTAAATTATTTATTAGTTGCTCCAATTACCTCTAGATTATCTTCATAAAATATAAAAAAGTTGGAGAATCATTTCCATTATCTGCTATTACTTCTATTTTGAAACTGAAAAAATGAATTTAAAATTTAATAACAGATCAATATGTATTGATGTATTTATCTGTTTATAACCATATATTAATATTATATTAATTTACTTGTAACTATATTAGTTTCAAACTTGTAGATCAATATATATATATAAATATAAGTCAATATTATTAATAGGACAAAATAATTATTTTGTATTAAAGTTACGTAATTATATTATTACAAACTATGAAAATATTTCATAGAGGATTTTACAGCCAATATTTTTATTTGTTTTACAAAGATTCACGTCTTGATACACTACGTCATTCGGTATTCTTTCCACAATGCTGAAAATCTCCTATAAACCTTCTCACCAATAAATTGATAATTCAACTTCTCTAAAGCTCAAAACCTAGAGATTATAGTGTAAAAACATTAACCTTTACTCAAACTAATAGACCAATAGGGGTTCCAAATAAAATTACTTAAGGTTTACAGTTTTATGTTTAAGACTTTTTTTAAATAAAAGGAAAACTAACTTTAAAAAAACTTTAACATAGAAAACACTATTAAATATTTTTAAAAATATTTTTAAATGCTTTATTCTGCAAGGAAATTGTCTTAAAATAATTTTCTATATTTTGTAATAATCTGAAACCCACTTTTAAAAAAAAGAAATACTATTACTAAATAATTATTTATATGGAATTTTGTTTTTAGATTTTTTTTGTTTAAGACTTTTTAAAAAGGAAAAAAATTATTTAATACATGTTATAATCTTAAATATATAGGTTCCATGTGCCATGGTCATGTGAATTAGCAACTTTGAAAACAAAACTCTATGTAATAAGGAAATTATCTTAAAAGAATTCTCTATATTTTTTAATCATCTGAAACCCCTTTTCTAAAAAGAAACTAGCTTTTGATCCGCGCTTTCCAAGCGCAGATTTTTTTTATGATTAAAAATTTATATAATTGATTTTTTTCTTTATTTAAAATATGTTTTCGCATAAAATCAGTAGTCCAAAATTTGTGGTGATAATTGGTTTACATTAGTTTTTAGTTTCAGTTTTTTTTCAAATTTTGTTTTAGATTTTGGTTTTTAATTTTTAGTTTTTAAATTTCTATTTTTTATTTTCATCTTTTGGTTTTAGTTTTTAGTTTTTAGATCTGCTGAATTAGTATAAAATGATATTACCAACAAACAAATCCCAAGTAATCAAACATATAATATAAAATTGAAAGATGACATTTTCTTAAAAAAAAATATTGCAATAGTTAATTTTGTAAAGAAAAAAAAAACAAAATATAACCCGTGTTTTTAGGTTTTAGATTTGATTTTTGGTTTTGCTTTACATTTAATTTAAAATAAAAACTTACGAATGAAATTTATCAAAAAAAAGTGATTGTTATTTAATATTAAAATACATTAACATTTTTTAAGTACATGATTTAAATAAGTGATTAATAATGAAATTTTTTAAGAAAAATATTAAACACATGAAAATATCAATTTTATTTAATTATTAAATTTCCATTTTTTTGAAGGAGCTGTTAGATATTAAACGGTATATTACTGTTTCTAAACTTATTGATTTCATATAATTATTAGATTTACATATTTGTTAAAGAACTGTTAAGATATGAAATCTATTGATTTCATATAATTAGTAGATTTTCATATTTCGATAAACCATCGTTTTTATAATTTGGTTTACTGATATTAATCGTGCCGGTTTGATTTAAGTAATGCGGTCCAATCAACCATATGACGTGTATTATTTATTTATTTGTATCATTTTAGAAAGAGCCTAAATTTAAATGACAACTTGTATCAGTAGATAAAAAATTACTATGTTTTAATAGAGTAGATACTATTAATAAATAATTATTTATACGGAATTTTTTTCTCTTAAAGTTTTTTGTTTAAGGCTTTTTGATACGGAAAAATGTTATTTAATACATATATAATCTTAAATATATAAGTTCCATGTGTCGTGCTTATGCGAATTAGCAATTTTGGAAACCAAACTTTATATAATAAAATAAAGTTGTAAGCAAATTACATAAATACATATAGAACAAAGAAAAACAACAAATACATTAATTATAATGGCGATAGTGCTTTCTACAAACTTGAAATCTTTGTCGGAGTTTGAGTATCTGATGTCTTTGTTGTATAACATTGGTCTCATTACAATTAAGATCTATAAATACTCATTAATTCAGAAACCACTGTATTGATTCAGCCGTAAAAAAAAATAACTGGAATGACCAATTTTGAACGATTATAGGGATATTGGGATACAACAAAGAGATTACTTTCTTAGATGATGCATTCCATGAATTCAAACAAATATTTTGATACCAAGTATATTGTATCAAAATATAAGTTTTGAAATATATTTGGTTGGCTGACGTCATACTTCTTCGTCTTGTCTCTGGATCTTCTACTTCATGGTGAATCCATGGTGGTTTCATTGGTTGCCAGTGTTTTCATAACAAATCAATTAAGTCTGGAGTGACATGATGATTGTCTTGTCATCGATCATAGTCGGAGATAGTAACAACGAATTGAGAAATAAACTAGTGACCACCACCCATTACGCTGCGAGTAATTTTGCAACTCTTCTCTGTTATTATAAGAAAAAAGAGAAACACACAAAAAATGGTTTCAAAATAGAATCGGAAGATTCAATTACGAAACGGAATCAACAAAATTAACACTCTCGGTTGATAATTGAAGAGATAGTGATGGTTGAGGCTATCACAATCACCATCGCCCAGTAACTGTTTGTTTTTCCTCTCGTTTTTCTCTATGTGTTGTACTTTTCTCCTTAGTACCTCAATATATAATAATAATATAAATTAATTAAATAAATTAATTATAGAAAAAATATAATGTAATCATTTAGTAATTAGCAAGTGTAGAATTCAAAGCAAACAATTCTTTTTTTATAACGCCTCTCTTTTCTCACTTCACTTTCTTTTTTAACCTTTCTGCTTTTATTTTTTATTTTTTTTTCTGTTATCTAATCATGAGAAATGCGTGGGAGAAGCTCTAGTAATCATGGTCTAAGAACCCTCTGACTGAATTTAGTGAATTGATAAAAAAAATCAGAGTTTAACAAAAATTTGATAAAAGATTAACTTTCAATGTTTTGTAACATATATATAATTAGATATATGAAAATGTTGAATGTGACACTCTTACCCGATAAAATTGAAATGGTCAGTGATAGCTGAAATGGTCAGTGATAACTGAAATGGTCAGTGATAGGCCTGGTCATTCATATATCCAGATCGAGTTCAGATCAGTTTCTTCTGGGTTTTGGTCTTTTGGGTAGGAAATTTTTGGACCTATATACATATAAAACTTTTGGTTGGTTCTTTTCGATTTCGGGTTGGTTCGGGTCTAAAATTTTTGAACATAGTAGAGAACTCTTGAAGAATAAAAGAAAAAGTTTTTTTTAGCTTTTTTAGTTTCGGATCTTTGGGTACCCGATCGTTTGTCAGGTTCGGATCGTGTCTATTCAAATCGGTGTCTTTCGGATAGGAGAGTTTTGGACCCATATAGGTACTTATAGAGTTTTGGGTCGGTTCCAAGTTCATGTATTTTGGATCAGTTCCAGGTTCGGGTATTCCAAACAATATTTTTTTTCAATAAAGAAGGATCTCATACGCCTTTGACAAAATCCACCAATATGAACCAAACCTGTAAGAATAAAAGGAAAAAAAAGAGGGGTGAACATTTCGATAAAAACGTATTAGGAAATCATCACCCAATATTCACCACACAACATTCGACATAATAGAAACTTTACCTAAAACATCCAGTAAAGAAGGAACAACCAACAAGAAATGAAGATAAACTCCGATGCGCCAACATGAGACCATGTCACCTCATGTGGTTCCCACATTCCTCATGTTGTCGAGTTAAGCTCACCACCTAAATCGGTACATATGATCAGTTCATGGCCTTCACGCAGTGACGTTACTGTCACCGGTTCACGCATGATCCGCCACTAAATTCACACAATCACACCATCTCATCCGATCCCACGCAATCCGGGCACACCGTCTAAATAAAATCCAAATTAATAAACATTAAGCTTTCATAAAACTGAAAAATAAAACAATCAAAGTCTCCACCATGAAACTGTTGAAAAAGCAATTTTCAGCGCAAACTTGCATCAACATGCAAGGGATTTGAAAGCAAAACCCTGACTATTCAAATTCAAGTCTTCAGATCTCAGAGAGAGGTTCTACCGGAACTCAGTCCGATCAGACTCCTCATTACACCAAACCACGAAATGGAACACAACAGCTAGAAATAGTACCGAATTGTTGTTGGATATCTCAAGTAGTGAAAATAAGACCATTGATGTGATCGAAGAGAGAAAGAAACTCCACAAGAACTCTTTTGTGGTCAACAACCAAACTTATCCAACAAAGAAATCTAAAAACCACACCAAAAAATTCAAAAGAGTAACAAATACGTTGGAGCCATGAACATTATATTAGATTAAATGTTATTTGTTAACTGCTATGAGCATCCTCACAGACAGTATCTGGCTAATATAGAGAGACGACGGAATGGGAAGAAACATACCTCTTGAGATATTTTAAAAACGTTATGAAATGCCCATGTCTATATGTCAATTTTTTATTACTTTGAATTTTTTCTTTAAATTTTATTTTGATAATAACATAATGATAAAAATAATAATATTTAATTTGTCTAGATACTCAAGAATAGCTCACCAGTTTAAAACCTACTCACATAACAACACAAGCATTGCAGTCCGAACGTAAGAGAAACACATGTGGGGAATAATACACTATAAATTAGACGGCTTGTTACGATCTGCTTCCTTCGTTTGATTCTTTTCCTAATCAGTCAATGAATCGATCTACTTGATGAATTGGAATTGAACTAAAGATGCAAGACAAGACTTGGTGACCTGGAGTTCACCGCACTCCCTCAACGTGAGAGAGCCGCTATATATCTCCGGCAAGACTTGGTGACCTGGAGTTCACCGCACTCCCTCAATGTGAGAGAGCCGCTATATATCTCCGGGGCTGGACGGCACCAGCAACTGCACTATGAGATGCAACTGCACTATGAGATCTTAGCTCAAACCGAGCTTGAGAGTTACAACAATGGCGAACTTCACCTCTCGTCTCTCTCTCTATATCTTATCTCTCTCTTATGCTGTTATCTTTTATCAGCTTACAACAATAAAGAGATTATACGAAGTCATTAATAAGACTCGTATCTAAGTGCAGCTTCCACGTGACAATCACGTGACCATTGGTTTAACTCAAACCAATCTTAACCGGGAGCCAATCTCCTTGACTTGAACCGGAGGTGAAAACCTGATTAGGAACACCATATTTCAACACTCCACCTTGTTTCTTATCAGCTCCACCTTAAACTTCAACTTGTGCCAATACAGCAACTCATCTTCTTCCAAGCAAACCCGCTTAGCTTCAACAATCTCTTCCATAAACATCGCCCTGAGAAAACTCTCTCAGCTTTATAAGTTATGAGTGGCTCAGTGTGCTCAGTAACTCTCAGCAAGTCCAAAGCTCCCTTCAACTTGCCTACAGGCAACACCTTGGTGAAGATATCAGCATGATTATACTCTGTTGCAATCTTCACTACTTGAACCCATCCGTCAGCAATCAAATCTCTAACAAAGTGATACTTCGTCTGAATGTGCTTCGTCTTCTCATGACATATAGCATTCTTGGCCAACGCAATAGCACTTTGAGAGTCACAATAAATCCTCACAACTCCTTGACTAAACCCAAGCTTGTTCATAAACCCTTTCAACCACACTGCTTCCTTTGACGCTTCAGACAGAGCTATATACTCTGATTCAGTAGAAGACAGAGCCACCACCTTCTGAAGACTTGACCTCCAACTCACTGGATTCCCTCCAACAGTAAACACTATACCAGTAGTAGACCTTCTCCTATCAGCATCCCAGCATAGTCAGCATCGCAGTAACCTCTTACCATGAACTCTCCTTCTCGTCTGAACACAAGCCGAGTCTTGAATGATCCCTTCAGATACCTCAACAGCCATTTAACAGCCTGTCAATGCTCCTTTATCGGTTTACTCATGTATCTGCAGACGAGTCCCACTGCAAAATCCATGTCAGGACGAGTGCAGATCATCACGTACATAAGACTCCCCACGACACTTTGATAAGGAACTTTCTTCATAGCTTCAGCCTGATCTCTTAACTCCACGTCTGTAGCCGCCTTTAATGAGAAATGAGTTCCCATTGGAGTACCCACAGCTTTAGCACGTTCCATTCCAAAGGTCCCTAACACCTTCAGAATATATCCTTCCTGAGATATAGTCAACACTCCTTTAGACCTATCTTTATAAATCTCCATACCCAGAATCTTCTTAGCTTCACCGAGATCCTTCATCTCAAACTCTGAATTTAACAACACCTTCAGCTCCTTTATATGTTGATGATTCCTCGAGGCGATGAGTATGTCATCAACATACAGTAACAGATACACAATGTCTCCTTCTGGAAGATCTTTGTAGTAGACACAGCTGTCGAACTCACTCCTTGTATATCCACTCTTTAGCATGAACTGATCAAACCGTTGATTCCACTGACGGGGAGACTGATTCAACCCATACAACGAACGCTTCAACAAATAAACATTTTCTGGATGATCCTTGTCTTCATACCCTTCAGGCTAGTCCATGTAGATAGTCTCCTCCAAGTATCCATGCAGGAATGCGGTCTTAACGTCCATCTGTTGCAGCTCCATATCAAAATGGACTACTGCAGATAAGATGATTCGTATAAATACCATTTTAACCACCGGAGCAAAAATTTCTTGGTAATAAATTCCCTCCTTTTGTGAATAACCCTTTGCCACAAGTCTAGCCTTGAACCTGGGACCTTCCTCTTTCGTCACACCTTCCTTCTTCTCATATAACCATTTTCATCCAATTGGTTTCTGCTTTTCATCTCTGTCAACCAATACCCAAGTACCATTTTTTCTCAGTGACGACATCTCTTCATCTGATGCTTCTGTCCATTTGTCACTATCAGGACTCTCCATAGTTTCTTGGTAGCTCCCTGGCTCTGCATGATCCTCAATCTCAGTCATTAGATAGGCATACCCAACTATATCTTCATCTTCAGGATAGACATGATAATCCTGAAGCTTTGCAGGTGGCTTCAAGACCCTTCTTGGTCTGTCTCTGGCTATCTGATAGTCACTTTGCTCAGTGGTTCCCTCGGTTGATTCAGATCCTTCTTAGACTTGTGTCTGCACTGATGTCACACGCGTAGCTCCACCTCGAGCTTCCATTTCCTCATCATCGCCTATCTCTGCAAAATCAAAACTAATAACTTTATTAGTAGAATTTGTTGAGTTAGGACTCATACCTGACGGATCCTTGTGCTTATTGGACTTGTACATCTGATCTTCCCTGAAGACCACATTCCGGCTGATGACACACTTCTGTTCCTCCAATAACCAGATCCTGAATCCCTTCACACTTTCTGGATATCCCGTGAAAACACCTTTCTTAGCCCTTGGATTCAGCTTTCCATCATCAGTATGGATGTAAGCGATACACCCAAACCTTCTGAGACCTGACAAATCCGGAACCTCAGTAGTCCACCTTTGTTCTAGAATCTCAAACTCAATCACAGAAGATGGAGTTCTATTCAGAAGATACACTGCTGTTGAAACTGCTTCAGCCCAGAACTTAGCTTCCAGTCCACTCTCGCTCAGCATGCTACGGACCTTGTTCAGAATTGATCTGTTGAGTCTCTCTGCTACCCCATTCTGTTGGGGTGTGTAAGAACAGGTACGGTGTCTTACTATCCTTTCATCTCTGCAGAACTGATCAAACCTCTGGTTACAAAACTCCAATCCACTGTCTGTTCTCAGCTTCTTCACTTTTCTTTCCACTTGTACTTCAACCATTTTCTTCCACTCAACAAACCGTTGAAATGCTTCGTCTTTGGACTTCAAGAAGTAGAGCCAAACTTTTCTTGACCAGTCATCTGTGAAAGACAAGAAATATTGGCATCTTCCCAAACTGTGAGGCACATTTGGGGAACCCCACAAGTCTGAATGAATATAATCAAGTCTTTCTTTGGTTTGATGTTGAGCTGGACCAAAGCTTACTTTGTGTGTCTTCCCAATCACACAATCTTCACAGAACTTTACTGATGTAACTTGATCACTTGGAATGCAACCTTTCTTCACTAGCATCTCAAGTCCTTTCTGTCCCACATGACCGAGACGACTGTGCCATAACTGAGTCTGATCCTTCCCTGACGTGTTAGGAACTGTAGTAGACGCTTCACCAGAACAATTCTCTGCCTTTCTAGCAACTTCATTCAAGAAATACAATGTATCAGTGCCCTTTCTGTAGCCCCTCATGATTAGCGTACAACCCAACACTATCTTGAGAACACCATTAGAAGCTCTGAACTCACATCCCTTGTTTTCCAATGTTCCCAGAGAAATGTGATTTCTCCCAATATCTGGCATATACCTCACCTCATGAAGAACAAACATAGAACCATCTGGATTCTGAAACCTGATAGAGCCTATCCCTTTGACCTCTGTGACCGAGTTATTAGCCATCCTGACCCTTCCACATGTGACCTCCTTAAGCTCCATGAAAAAATCTCTGCAAGGTGTCATGTGAAATGAGCACCCTGTGTCGAGAATCCATTCATCTGAGTCATTAGCTGTCTGCGTCACATTCACCTCTGCTGCAATCAAACCCACAAGATCTTGAGCATCATCTTTCACAAGTGACGACTCACCCCTGTCTCCCTGATTCCTATGCTTGTTCCTCTCCAGCCATTTGTAGAACTGCTTCTTGTAATTCCCCTCCTTACCGCATATCCAACATACTTTCTTCCTCTTAGTTGACTTAGACCTGGACCTAAAGCTCTTCTTGCTTCCATGATTACTCTGAGAGCCCCTACTCTCTGACCTTCCTCTGGCAAAGTGTCCCTCTGAGCTGCTTCGTGATCCAACCACATCCTTTAGCTCCTTCTCTTTGGATCTGGTTGAACTAGATACCTCATATACCTTGATGACATCCATGCCGTACTTCAGCGTTTCTATCAGCTGATCATATCTTGGTGGTAGCGAGTTAAGAAGCAAAATTGCTTGAACCTCCTCAGGAACGTTGATACTGAGATTACTCAAGTCTCATGTGATCTTGAGAAACTCCTCAATGTTGTCATCAATCGTCTTGCTCTCTTGCATCTTGAAACTGTAAAGCCTTAGCTGAGCGTGAAAACGATTAGGTAGAGACTTAGGCATGTAAAGCTTCTCTAGCAGTGCCCAAGTTTCAGATGCCGTTGTGCATCTCTCGATCTTTCGTAGAACATGATCTCCCACATTCAAGAAGATAATGTTCATCGCGTTCTCACACTTCTCAGATCTCGCGATCTCATCTTCAACCTTCTTCTTTTTGTTCTCAGGATCTTTCTCATCTTCTTCGGTTTCGGCTTCGATCGTTGTCTTTTCCACGAGAACATCCTTCAATCCGGAGACGCTAAGGTAAGCGTACATCCGTCTCTTCCACAGACACCGTCGAACCGCTCGATCTCACACTTAGTCCCCTTCATCTTCGATCGATTGACAACTCACATTCGCAAGCTCGCGAACCTGGCTCTGATACCACTTTTGTTACGATCTGCTTCCTTCACTTGATTATTTTCCTAATCAATCAATGAATCGATCTACTTGATGAATTGGAATTGAACTAAAGATGCAAGACAAGACTTGGTGACCCGGAGTTTACCGCACTTCCTCAATGTAAGAGAGCCGCTATATATCTCCGGGGCTGGACGGCACCAGCAACTGTACTATGAGATCTTAGCTCAAACCGAGCTTGAGAGTTACAAAAATGGCGAACTTCACCTCTCGCCTCTCTCTCTCTCTCTCTATCTTATCTCTCTCTTATGCTGTTATCTTTTATCAGCTTACAAAAATGAAGAGATTATACGAAGTCATTAATAAGACTCGTATCTAAGTGCAGCTTCCACGTGACAATCACGTGACCATTGGTTTAACTCAAACCAATCTTAACCGGGAGCCAATCTCCTTGACTTGAACCGGAGGTGAAAACCTGATTAGGAACACCATATTTCAACACGGCTGAAAGAATACACCATAAATCAGAAGGGGAAAAAATCTCATATGTTCGTAATGAAGAAAATTTAATCTCTTCTACTCTTATTAACCTACACATTATCATACTCTTAGTGAAATAATATAATTCTAGTTTTACCCTTATTGTTTCCCTCTCCAGGTTAAATTTCAAATTTAGATATGAATAATCAATGAAACGTTTTACCAAGTTGTACAAAGTTTTACCAAATTTTACAGTTTACCAAGTTCTCCAATTTTATTTTTATTTTAATTATGTTTTTTTAATTTTGTTAATTAAAAAAACTGACATGTCACATTTTTTACAAGTAAACATGTTACAATTTTGACTTGATGAACAAATAAGCCAAGTTGAAGATTTTTTTTATGATACACAAACCAATTAAAAGATTTAATATGTTAGTTAAATAAGTTTAAAATTTAATGTGTCGGGGAAAACCACTTTGAAGATTTTTTATGCAGTTTTCCAAAGAAATAATAGAGAGAAGCGATAGGCGTGAGTTTTTAGATTCGTGATAGAGGGAAGTGAGACTTACCAAAATTCTTCCACATGAGAATAGATTGAGAAGATGGAAAATAAGAAGAACAAGAACAAGAAAGATGAGAGAGAAAGAGAATTCAAGAAGATGTACTGTATAACTTCTATAAATTAATACTCGACAAATTAATATACACTAAATATCTCTATAAAATAATATAATTTTATAGTTTCAAATTGAGTTTTTGGTTTAATTAGTAAATCGATAAATTAATAATCTCAATAAATTAATAAAAAATTATAGTTTTGATGTAGTCCCAACAATATTAATTTATAGAGGTTTCACTGTACAGATAAGGAAGAAAATTATGTTTAGTGGCATAGTCCATAAATAAGTAGATTTATTAAGGTTTGTTGAGTTTTTAATCAGATTTCAAATTAAAAATAAATGAAAATAAAATGAATTTTAGGTAAGGTTTATATGATATATTTTTGGTAGGGAAGGTATATAATAAAAAATCTATAAACTAATAATGTTGGGAATATGGTATTTTATTAATTTAGTTATGAATTAATAAAACCTTTATTTTTTTAGATTTTTTTCTGTTTTATTAATTAATAAAACGTTTATGGCCAAATTAAAGATGAAAACATTACATTTGTTACCATTGTTTATCATTTGAAAGAATTCATAAATAAACACCTTTTATAGTTGAGCATTTTTTATGGATGAATTGAAAGTTGAAACTAGGCCTGCGGATTTGAACCGAACCGAAACAGCCGAACCGAGCCGAACCGAAATTTTCGGTTTTCGGTTCGGGTTTTTAATTCGGTTTGGTTCGGTAGAGATTTTAAAATGAATTCGGTTATCGGTTCGGTTCGGTTTTTTTTGAAAATATCCAAAAATAACCGAAATTAACCGAAATTAACCGAAAATATCCGGAAAACCAAACCAAAAATAACCGAAAAATCCGAAAATAACAAAAATTAACCGAAATAACCAAAAAACCGAAATTAACCTACTTTTTGTGGAAATTGTACCAAAATTAACCGAAAATCAAAACAATCAGTTATTTTCTGTTTTAAAATCAAAAACCAAAAATAACGGATAACTGAACCGAACCGAACCGAACCGAAAGAAAATATGAAAAAACCCTTCACCTCTAAGGAAGTATAATGTTGCTTTTACCAACTAGACTATTGGAGATATACATATAAATAGGGCCGAAAATTTAAATATTATTTTAGGGCTGGAAGCTACAACTTCTAAAGCTTGTACTCAGAGCCGCTAATGTGTGTTTGAGATTTTTGTGTGTGTTTACTTGAAATTGATAGTTTACCATTCTCTTTTTAATCTTTTTGTGAGACTAGTAAGCATCCGGAACAGGTCAAGGTGTTGTGGGGCCACGATTGAGCTGTATTTGAAGTAAGTCCATTACCTGGACACACAAAAAAGAAGAGTCAAGGATCAGTTGTGCTGGTGATTAAGAGAAAAGGTTCATACGGTTCAGCTATTTAAGTTGAGGTGAGAAGTAGAGAATCTCATCTTCACTAACGGCTTAACAAACTTCATCTTCTTCGTTTGTTACTCTATAAGGCGATTACGCCATCGACAATCTTGTAAATTTCTGTAACCAAGAGAAATAGTGAATTCCAAATACCGTTCTGAAGGAGATGTACCCGGTAGTTGAAGTAGGGAAATCTAAAACCTCGCTTATGTCATTATTTGCATCTTTCTCTTAGTTATTATTTCTCGAGTGCGTGGAGTCGCGATTTACAAACCAAAGAGAGTCGAGTGAGATAGAGATCGAGTTACGAATCAATCAAAGGGAGAACAATCAATACTATAGGGTGTATTGGATTGAATTTTTCTACAAGTGGTATTAGAGCCAGGTTAAAGGCTTAAGGAGGATTCAAGTTCAAGACGATGATCTCAAAGAACATACTCGTTCTATGTAAGAAGTTACCTGGAGGATTGTCATCAGACAAGAACAATTTGATCAACCAAGATCAGCGAAGGAAAATAAAGTTTAATTATATCTTAACTTAAACGATCAAGTTTTGGATCCTAAATTGCATCCGTTCAAGTTGTTGTGGGATTGTATTCTTGCTTATTTGCAGATACCGAGATACGAAGGAGCTCACTTTATCTATCTTCTATCTACATATATAAAGAAATTTTTTCCCTCTTCTCCTTGAGCCACCTCATCAATTTTGTATGTATACAATTGCCACATAAACATAACTTTTAAAAATATTAATGAATAGTCCTAAGATTTTTCAATTCTAATCATTTAAACTAAATATATCAACACAATACTAAATAGTCCGTAAATATTTATAATTAAAAGTGCTTAACACAAATCAATTGTAGTTTTAAAATTATAAATAATTATTTTAACATAATTTAATAAATTTGATAATTGTGTGAAGGTTGGGTGGAGCAACGTGGTATGGTTTTCACAAGCTGTTCTGAGATTTTCTTTTATAACTTGGCTTGCTTTCAAGAATCGTTTGGCAACTGGTGATTGCATGAGGATATGGGGAGTACAACAAGGGTGTATGCTGTGTGGGGAGAGGAATGAAGCCAAATATCATCTATTTTTTGCCTGTCCATATTGCTTTATGGTCTAGGTACAAGTGACAGGAAGATTGCTAGGCTCCCATATTACCGGAATGGCATGAAACTGTAGAGATGATTTACTCCAACAGAGGGACTGCAATGGATAAAATATTGACGAGGATGGTATTTCAAATGACAATATATCATCTTTGGCGAGGGAATGGGTGTCGACATGGGAAAGCTTGGATACCAAGAGAGAAGATAGCTCAGCCGATTGCTAAAACAATGAGGAACAAGATATCCTCTTTGAAGTATCAACATGGCCATAAGCTAGAGGGACTTCTGAGGCATTGGTTTGAAGTTAGTATATGACAGCTTTTTTCTTTTCTGTTTTCTTTGCTTCATTTGTGTTTCCCTTAGAATAGGAATTTACACAGTTTCATTGCATAGGAGCTTATAGTTTCAATCATTTGTAAATGCCCATTCTTTGCCTATTATCATTAAATTTGAAATTTCATCAAATTTTTTTTAATAAATAATAAATTTATAATTTCAGTTATACAAATATACTTGCCATTTCAAAATTATCAAAAATTTAAATTATTTTGTTAGTCAATATTATTATCTTCATATAGTCCATAAATATTTATAATTAAAGGTGATTAACCACAAATACATTTTAGTTTAAAATTATAAATGATTATTTTAATCTAATTTAATAAATAATAAAATTTATAATTTTGGTTATACAAATATACTTACAATTTTAAAATTATCAAAATTTATATTATTTAGTTAATCAATATTACTATCTACATTTACATATATGTTATTTTAGTTTTTATTTTAATATATATAAATTGATTGTAAATAATATTCAAATTTATAAATAATTTTTAGTTTTAAACATGTAAATAAACTGAAAAGAACACAACATTCATACATAATTTCTAATTTAGATACATGTAATTAAACTGAAATTGACATGAACAGTCATTATTATTTTGTATCATAAACAAAACATGGCATAATTTATTATGAATAAAAAATAATAAATCTTATTAACCAGAGAAATAGGAATATTATGAGAAAGGCGATGAGAAAGGCGAAAAAAACAGTTATTTTTACAGTTTTGCTTACCACGATTCAAGTGGTTGGAGATGTTTTTGAAGGCAAAGTTGATGATTTCGCTCCGATTTCACCCACATTGTAGAGTATTTCCGTGGAAGGACACACGATCTTCCATGATGAAGCAGTTAATCAGAGACTGGATGGAGTTTTGGGGTTTAAATACCCGATTGCAAGGCTCTTATCTTCATATCTCTTATTCAATTTCTTAGCATCCTTACTCTTTTTCTATAGGAGATTTGTGATGCGTTTGTTCTAAATGACGGATGGTATTCGTAGAGCGTTACAAGACATTGAATTAGGGGTCAATGATGAGCCTTTTGTATTACCAAAGGTGGTGGTTCAACAAGCAAAAGAAGAGAATCGGTTCATCATCGTGGGTCGACCGGTGAAACCCAGAAGACAGAATCTTCGTGCCATCATTGCGGTGATGCCTCGAACCTGGGGATTAGAGGATATTGTTCGTGGACGTATCATTGACGGGAGACGATTTCAATTTGTTTTCCCCTCTGAAGAAGCCATGGATACAGTGATACGGCGTGGTCGATGGGCCTTTTCGGAGAGGATGCTGGTTCTTCAGAGTTGGACTCCTCTAATGGATATGAATTTACTCAATTTCATTCCATTTTGGATCCAGATCAGAGGTATTCCATATCAGTTCATGAACCGAGAGGTGATTGTTTACATTGCGAGGTCTTTGGGTCAACAGTACATCTAGATGAAGTACAATGAAGAGATTGGGGGGCGTCTGGAGTTTGTCAGGGTTTGTCTTAACTGGAACATCACTCAACCTTTGAAAATTGAGGAAGAAGGGTTTGAAGTGAGGACAAAAGAACCCTGGAGGAAAACCATGATGGGAAAGAAGGAGATGAAGGGGGTTTAGAGTTTTATACGGCGGATACAGAGGAGTTCGTCAGGTTCTCTCTGCATCCCAAGGTGGAAATTGTGAGATTGGTAAGCATCCCGAACATGTCAAGGTGTTTTTGGGGCATGATTGAGCTGTATCCGAGCTAAGTCAATTACCTAGAGACACATAAAAGAAGAGTCAAGATCCGTTGGGCCGGTGATTAAGAGAAATGGCCCATACGGTTCAGTATTTAAGCCGAGGTGAGAAGTAGAGAGTCTTATCTTCACTAACGGCTTAATAAACTTCATCTTTTTGTTTCTTATTGACGATCATGTAAATTTATGTAACGAAGAAAGATAATGGATTCCAAGTACCATCCAGAAAGAGATACCCGTTGGTTAAAGTGGGGAATTGAATTCTAAAACTTCGCTTGTATTTTTCTTTTCATCTTTTCTCTAGTTCTTTTTTTCGAGTGCGTGGAGTCGCAATCTACAAACGAAAGAGAGTCAAGTGAGATAGATATCGAGTTACGAATCAATCAAAGCAAGAACAATCAATACTAGGCTGTATTGAATTGAATTCTTCTACACTTTAAGATGTGGAGTTTAAAGTTTTGTTAGATGCAAATAAAGTGGAGATCAAATGAGAGTAAAGATAGTGAATAAACATTTTCGCTAATAAAACTGTAAGAACTTTTAATAATGGAAGATTAAAAAAAAATAGACATCAATTAACTTTCCCGAAAACAATACAAAATAGGAACTCTAAAAACTTGTTGCTTTTAGGATTGTCAATTGACTTATGCTTTATTGTATAAAAGATTTCTGTAAAATAAAAAAAAATTGATTTTAGTGTATATAAAATAATTAAATTTTGAGAATTAAATTTGTTTTATTATATCATTTAGCATATATAAATATGTTTATAGACTTTAAATGTGATTTTTAATATAATTTATTAAATCTCATCAAAATATATTGAGTGTTAAAAACATAAAATAAGCAATAACATTAAAAAAGAAATATAATGATTAGTTTGTTTTTATATAAAATGTGCATATATAGAAATTATTAATTTATGGTTTTAATGAAACTATATAATTACGTAAAAATTTTGAAATTTTGAAATTTTGAATTATTAATTGCTTCCGTGGATTTTAAGATCATGTACCAATAACCCTTATCGATTAAAATTTGGATATTATGTAAAATTGGTAATACTTTATGTTTATGTATTTTCATTTACCTTGAAAAGTCTACAATCTGCATCTCTCTCCTACGACGTTACCCACCAATTGTTCATTGTTCCTCTCCCCGACTCTGCCCATGAAACGCCGCTGATTCCCCCCCCCCCCCCGGAATCTTTCTACCGTGACCTACCGTCCAAGCTTACTCGGGTTTTCTCAAAAACCTCAAAAATTCGCTCTCTATAATCGGAAATTATTATTAGGTTATGTATTTAATTAGACGATGATAAAACGACCCAGTAGTAACTGCGCAATCTGCGAGAATACGAATCGAGCTTCTATCTGCAGCGTTTGCGTTAACCATAGGTAAACATCGATTCCACCACGAAATTGATCTTTTTCGGAGTTTTAATTCTTTTTTTTTTTGTTTTGGAACAGGTTGATTGAGTTTAACACTTTGTTGAAGTCACTAAAGACTCGACGAGATTCTTTGTCTTCAAAGCTGAGTCAGCTATTGGAAGCAAAGGTTTGTATCACGATATTCCTCAAGTGTGTGTCTATGTTGCTGTGTAACTCATAGTTCACACCTTCTTAGGCAAAAGCTGATGCTCAGAAGAAGTGGAGACTGCTTCAAAACGAGAAGCTTTCAAACTTGAAGAATCGTCTTAGGCGTAACAAGGAAGAAATAACTCAAGGTATGCTTTATTCAGTGGTAGATGATGATGATTCACGAGATCTCTCTTTGACTCTATAGATCTACTCTGCTTATAATAGAAACAAAATAGCAGAACAAGTAATATTATGTTATTGTAATTTTCACAGGGAAGGCTAAGATTGAAAGAGAATCTCGTGATCTCAAACTCAGATATGGGGTTCTTGATTCTGCTCGCTCCACAGTAAGAAATTGGTTAAATGTCCTAATTTCTGCTGTTTTACCATTAGAATTGCACAACATTGATTGTTTATCTTAGTTTAATAAGGTGTTAAAGGGATAAAATTAATAGAAAAAGTTGGATTGAAATCATAAAACAAAACTGTAACAAAAATTTTATGCTACAACGACACTTAATTTGAAACGACACTTGATTTGGAATGGAGGGATGAAGAATTTGAATATGGAGTTTGTATTTGCAGCTGGAGAAAAGTAGAGTTGAGCAAGTGGAGAAGTATTTTCCTAATCTAATATGCACTCAGAGCCTTGGCCATGTAAGGAGAAGCTAATATTTTGTTCTGTATTGGTTCATGTAAAGATTTGTTTCTTTTTTTCCGTAATTGTAGATGGCAATTTCGTCTGAGCGGCTTCATAAACAGTCAGTTGTTGTGAAGCAAATATGCAAACTCTTCCCTCAACGCCACGGAGAGTATGATCTCATTTGCAGTTCACGTCTTCCTAAAGGTCTCGATCCTCACTCCATCCCATCAGAAGAGCTTGCTGCGTCGTTAGGGTAATTGCTTTTTTTTATTCTTTCCTCTATGTCCAGACCCGTCTTGCTACTTGGCTACTTGGACATAACCCGGGGTTTGCAGTCTATTTTGACATCTCTTGCTATACATTGCTTGTGATACATTCTCGGACATGTGGTGTAGGTTGATGGTCCAGCTTCTGAACCTTGTTGTTCACAATTTAGCCGCTCCTTCACTCCATAGCTCTGGTTTTGCGGTATGTTTGTTAGTCTTCAAATAACTTTGCATTGCAAATCGAAAACTCAGCACTCAAAAGTTCCATGTCTGTTGGTTTCACCACACAGGGCTCTTGCTCACGAATATGGCAACGGACCTCCTATTGGGACGCACGTCCTTGTACCCGAAGGTAAAATCTCTTTCCCTTTTTGGAGATCTCATTCTACAATAATGGAAACTAAACAAATGCATTGGTTCTATTGCAGCAACGAGTATCCTCTCTTCATACCCCGCCAAAACTACTGCGCAACCAGCGTAGAAAACTCATGGACAGATAAGAACTCGAGCAATTTTGGTGTTGCTTCCATGGAATCCGACAGAAAAGAAGCACGTCTGGACTCTTCAGGAAGCAGCAACAGCTTTAATTACTCCTCTGCTTCTCCTCATTCGGTGGAGTCACACAGAGATCTACAGAAAGGGATAGCTCTTCTCAAGAAAAGCGTTGCGTGCTTGACAGCTTATTGTTACAACTCTCTTCACCTCGACGTGCCTCCCGAGGCCTCAACTTTTGAAGCATTTGCCAAGTTATTGGCCACACTTTCTTCATCAAAGGAGGTCCGGTCTGTTTTCTCGCACAAAATGGCTTCTTCAAGGTGAAACCATTCTTAACACATCTTTTTAGAAAGTCCTTTTCACAAATATGTTTATTTTTTGCTTTGTGTTGTGATGTTGTTTGCAGATCATGCAAGCAGGCTCAACAACTCAACAAATCCATTTGGAACGCTCACTCTGTCATCTCAAGCTCCATACTTGAAAGTGCCCATCTCCCGGTACACTTTGATTCCTCTTTTTGCATTATAAAACCCCCCAAACATGATCAAGAACAATAGTTGTTGCCTAAGAAGCCATCTATTGGTGTTTCGTTTAGCAGCATGCTTTGTTTCGTTTCGTTCTATTGCTACCTCTAACAATTAATATGTTCTCCCAGAGGAACGCAAGTTATAACCCTGGAACTGAATCATCAGATACTCGTAAGCACAACGATATGAATGGATGGGATTTGGTTGAGCATCCAAAGTACCCACCACCGCCATCACAGTCCGAGGATGTTGAACACTGGACTCGCGCTATGTTTATCGATGCCAAGAAAAGATGAAGTGCTGATTCTTGGATGTTGAATAATGTGGAACCTTTGGTATATATTTTCTTCCAATGTACATAAACAGAGGTCACTGGTAGGATTTTATTTCGTATTTTTCCGTTTGAGAACAGAACAAGATTAAACTGAGAAGAAACTTAGTATTGGGGTGTTATTTTATTTTCAAAAAGAATTGAAGTAAATACCCGACTGTTTTTTTCATTCCTATCTTAATTTTCAAGTTTTAGTTGCTACACTAGGCTGTGATTGTTTAGGACTTTGACTCTCATGTCTTTAAAACTAAAGACTTAACAAAAAATTTGGCTGTGACTTTCATGGCTGTGGCCTTGGAAAAAAAAAATCACAAATTTTAGCTTTTAGAAAAAATAAACAAAACGTGAAAAGAGAAGTCGAGGCTTGGAAAGTTTATACTTTGAGAAATTTTAGTTAAGCCAAAGTATGAGTGATACAATTATTAACTTTAGAAACTTTAGATAATTGTAAAAATTTTAAAGCTTCAAGACTCAAAACTTCAATCTGACCACTAGATTCTCGTCCAGGTTTGAAAATGCACCATTGTTTTTCCAAATTTAGTTTAATAAACCGTATTAATTATTTACTTTGTAAATCAGTTTTGTTTTGTTTTGTTTTATGAGAAATTGCACACACTAACAACAACAACAAAAAATCACTAAATTATCTACAATGGTTCAATGAATTAAAAAAAATTCAATAGTAGTTGAATAAACTTCTCTCATCCCTTCCCTCTTACTTGAATCAAATATTTTAGAGGGAGGGTGATTATTTTTTTGGTGTAAAATAAGGTTTCGTTAAGTTAAGTGGATATCTTTTTCGTTTGACAAATTTTGAAGTGCTTTTTCAACCAAATCAAAGTTGTTTATCAAATTTCTCTAGCTTTATCTCGGATTTCTTGTTGAAATAATAAATATCCCAATAATGAAGTTTTCTTGGCTATTTTCTTCCACGATAACATTGTAAAACATGTTATCAATTGTAATGGCTAATGTGCCTTAATAAATGATATCACAGGTAACAAAAAAAAATTAGAAAATTCAATAATTTAAAAGCTACAATGGCATGTTGAAAAAAAAATTGAATCCTAAGTATATTCTTTTATTTTGGACAAAAATATTAGGTGTATTTAATAGACATGAGTTGAAAAAGTTCAACAATGTTGAATAATTGAAAGCATGTCCCCCCCCCCCCCCAATTTGTGATTAAACCGCTGACAATTATATAAAATCAATGAAATTTCAGATTTTTGTCTTTCAATTATATAAAATCAATTATCTCCTAAAATTTTCTTTTTACTATATTTTGACATAAAAAATTTATCATATTTCATACTCTATAAATAGAGACTTGTTTTATTTGATTTGAAAAAAAACTAATCTTTTTTTTACTATAATTTCTCTGTTAACCTACAAACTGTTGTTTTTATATTTTCCTCTTTTCAAGTGAAATTAATCCAATACAATAACCTTTTTAACACCCAAAAATCTACTATTTTTTTATTTTCGTAATAATATTTGTTTTAATATTGACTCTCTTTATTTTTAGTCTTTCATAATTTGTTTTTATTAAATTTAAAAAAAAATAAAAATTTATTTTTTAATTTTTTTTACTCTTAAGTAGTATAATTTAATTTCATTCAATAATTGTTAATATGTAATCACAAAAACATATAAGAAAATAAATATTTAAAAAATATAGAGTAGGGTGTTAAATAAAATTCAAAAATAATTGTAAACTATAAAAATGGATGATTAAGAGAGATAATATGATGTAGAAGAGAGAGAGAAGATGATGTGGAGGGTGTTTAATATTGAAACTATTAATGATAGTCTAACAACTAAAATCACTGTCTCTCTCTCCTATATTTTTCTTCTTATCTCTCCATACCCTCTCTCAAAACAAAACTAATTTTGTTTTCTTTTGTTTTTTGAAAAATAATCCATTTTTATCTTTTTACAGACAAATCAATTTTGTTGATGTTAGAATTATTAGGTTTAAAAATATACTAGGCTTTATTTCTTGGATTCTTATAATTCATTTTAATATTTAATTGTTAAAATCTAATAAAATAATGGTTAAAAGAAACAACATATTTTCTTTAACAATCTTATATCTTTTCTTAAAAACATATAAAGTATATATTATCATAATTAATATATTTTCCAATAAATAAATATTTTAAAACTAAATCTATTAAAATAATTTCTTAATATTTTACTTTCAGTTCAAAATTATTTTATACTTGTTTGTAATTTATATGCATGATTTAGTTTAAATAATATTCTATTATTTTATAAAGTATGATTTGAATATATAATATCTCATCTGTGTGGTTGTTATTTAGATATATCGGCTAATATCTACTACTACGGTTCAACTATAATATTTTCTTATATAGATTAAAAAATAATAAATTTTGTTATTTACATTTAATTTATTCATATCTTAAATTTGTAAATATATGTTGAGTGATTCTTTTTTTATTGAATATTAATGTTTTGATCAAGGAGATGTAACATGTACAAAGAAATGTTTTTTTTAGGCTATCCTAATAAGAATGAGTAAAAGAACAAATGATATAAGTATTAAAAATATTAGAGAATTTTGCTAAAAAGAGACAACTGAACTTCCATATTCTCCCTTTTGAACAAAATTATCTTTTGTCACTTTTAACCTTTACTAACCTTTTTGTTTAAAAAAACCATATCAATATATTTTCAAGGCAAAGAAAAATACGGAAACATATAGAACATGATATTAACATGCATGTGCATTTAGAAAAAAAAAAGCATGTTTTAGATGAAGTTATTTTTGGACTAGCAAATTCAAAAATGGTCCAAATGTGTCAATAAACATGATTTACCATCTACAATGACTTAGAATGTGCAATCCACCGAAAACACAATCATCTAATGGACAAAGAATAAATATATTTTCATATAAAATAACCAAACTTCCATTCTTTTGAAGTTCTGTAACTGTAAGCTAAGAAGATCCAAAGGCCTAAACTACAAACATATATCTATATTGTAATACACATGCTTCCATATAAGACCTTTCATCTACTATTGTGGTATACTATTTCTATGCTTAAAACTATTTTCTAAATATGTTAGAATGTGAGTTCTAGTAGATTTGTAACTAATGTTCCAGAATCTTGATAAAAATGATAAGAAGTTATTTTGAAAATATTTAAATCTTTATGTTTTCCTTTTTTAAAATTTAGGGTTTCTAATGATTTAAAGCCCTGGACTATTTAGACTGAAAGAAAATCTTTAACTAAAATTTTATGTTTTAACCTTTCAACTAAGATTTTGTTAATATATTAACACATCCGTTTAAAATTCCTTGTTAAGTGGATCAAATCATTTTTCTTCCTTAATGATTCGTATAAGTTAATAATAGATTGTCGTGGTCTAGTGTGATGAGGATGGAGAATATTTGTATCCTAAGGTCAACTCCAGGAAATGTTGTTTTTGTTTTTGTTTTTGTTCTTGTATTTTCATATCTTTTCAAACCAAAGCAATACATGTGTGATAAACTTGTTGACAACTAGCTTGTCGATGTAACCAACGTTGGCTAAAGTTAACAATCAAGTTTGCTGCCATCTTCCTTACTTTCTTTGACCATGTAGCTGCGTACAAAAGCGATGTGATGCTTAGTGAGAATCTCTTTCACAATTATGAAATTTTCACTTATAACAACAAAGGATCAAAGACTGCTATATAAAGAGCATATTGGTTATAAAAAAATAAAAACAAGTATGTATAAAGCATTTCACTCTCAGAGTTTGCTATACACTACTGGTTGTTGGGAGTTTTGAGAATGATTGGACGTACTTGAAGGAAAATGATCTATTTCAACCCAAACAAATTTCAATCGTGCAAAATATAATCCGAACAAAACTGTTAGTCTAAATATGACTTCAACTAAATTATATTTCAAATAAACTTTCTGAATTTTTTAAAACGTGGTTAAATCTACATTGACTGTAACAGAAGCTAAAGATAAAATAACGTCATTTTGATTTTTTTATGTGGAAAGTTTACAAGTCATATTTTATATCTCAAGTCAGCATGTAGCATTTTTAGTGTTAAGTGAATATATAACAGTCGGGAGATATGCAAGAACAAGATGTTGCATGAGAGAAAGAGGCATAGATGTACAAAACAGAGAAAATTCAGAACTGACGAGAAGTTTTAGATTGATGGATCAACCAAGATTACTTCACTTAAAATGTTTACATTTTTTTTAGAGAATTTTAGTTGAATATACATAGAAGAAGCCTAAATTGGAGAATTGCACATCGATTGACATAATGACATTTTATCTTATCATTTTGACTTGTATTTGACCATAATACCGTTCTGCACACATTCTCTCTTCATACTTTCTTTTCTTATGTTGACACTCTCTCTCCTCTCTCATATGTGCTTTTTCTGCATTTTTTTTAACGATTCACACTCTTCTAAATTCTATAATTTTTTTATTCTTACAATGTTCTTCATTCTGCAAATTTTATAAGAAAAATACTATATTCTCTTTTCTTTTTAAATTACTCACTTTGATAGAGAAATTGAAACTTCAACAATATTTATTTGTTAACATATAACACCTAACGTATGTATTGATATCTACACATTTGTTAACAACTAACACTTCTATTTACACTTATAATACATGTATTTGTTAACATCTAACACATCTATTAACATCTACAAAATTTGCTAACAGTTAATGTCTCTATTAATACATCTAATACATGTATTTGTTAGCAACTAATACATATGTTAACATCTACAATATTTGTTAACATGTAGCACCTCTGTTAACACCTCGGGTACTTACTACTAACATTTATGTTAACATCTTCACTATTGGTTAACAGCTAACATCACTGTTACATCTTTCGTACATATATATATTAACAGCTAGCAATTCTGTTAACAGACGACAATAATGACACTGCAATGTTAATGTTATCGGGATGTGGTGTAATTAAAATTATTTAGACTGTAAGAATAATATTAAAACAGTAAAATATTTTTTTCACAATAATTAATGTTTTACACAGAAAAATATAGTGCATTAACATAATATTTGCATACAGAAATTTAGAACAAGAATATAATAAAGGAGAAGAGGATGTGTCAGTTGGTGCAAGTGGATGTAGAGGGACTGACACAGCTAGAGTGGCTGACAAGTAGCTGACAAGTAGATGATACAGCTCCACAGGAAAACTGTAGGGTTAAAATCGTCCAGGAAATAAATGAATCAAATCAACGCTAGTTTCCTAATTTTCGGATCCAATTATGGCATGCAAACCAATTTTCTTTTTATTTATTTGATGTACAGCAGATACACAAATAAGATCCGATCAAAAAGACAAAAATCAAGAGCCTTTACTTTCTCCACTACTTGTTCACCATATAGAAAGTTCTGCTACAATTGAACACCACATTTCAGCACAAGTTCCAAGCTTCCCATCGCCTATTAAAGAATATAATAAATTAAAAATTTATAGATTTGATGTAACAAAATGCTACATATATAAGATAAGCACATGATAAATTAAACAATCTTGTAAAGGTAGTATAGTTCAAATGCAAGGACACTTCGCGATATAATCAACTACAAGTTTCAACAAAAGTAAGTCCTCAGCTAAAGACATCAATGAATCAAACGCGCAGAAGCAACCATGCACAATTTTATAGTTATAAATCCTAAGGTTTTGAATTTTATCAAATCTAATATTAACCGTGTTAATCTTATCACTTTCAAGAGCCTTCTTCCCAGCGATAATGCAAAACTTCAAGCAATCATCAAGCATACATTCATTTTTCCCATCTATGTAACCTTCAGAGTTAATCCATGGATCTGGCCACCAAATCGAGTGGGAAAACTTAGATGTATCGATCAATAAACCTGATTATATTCTCAGCAGAAAGCACTTTCTGGTATTAAGCATCAACGTTGTTACCAAAGACAGAGACAACACCCATACCGGTGATTACGACACTTTTCTTCGGATCTTTTTGTGTTTAGGAGCAAAACGGTGGTTGATGCATAGATGAATAATCGTCTCCTTGTGAGTCTTGCATTGGTGATCTGATGAGATTTGTCAATTCGAAGGTCTGACGAGTGGGTTTGGTGGAGAAGCACAGAGATATGAGAATTGAACAATTTTTTTAATAATAAAAATCAACACTAAAATTTGTTTCTAATTAGTTTATTTTATTTTTAAAAGTATAATTAGAGGGTTAGAATATGATTAATGTTAATATTAATTCTAAATGAACAAGACCCATAAAATGATTCTAAGGGGATATTATTGGCTGCGGAAGTTTAGTGGAATTGAATATAACTGTAATTAGGATTCTTTTAATAGATTTGAGTGGAGTCTTCCATTGTGAGAAGGATTGAATAGAATGGTTGAAATACATTTTGATTTTTGTTAAAGATTTGAATAGACCCTTCTATATTCCATGATCTGTGTTTAAGGCTTTTCTGGGTTTTGAGTTTCAATTCAAAGCAGATGAGGTTTCAACGGAATGTTTGTAGGACTGCGAGACGGAGGTGAACGGTGGAGGAGGAGAAAAACGCCGAGTGGTTAGCGATCCGGTGAAAAGTCCTCGAGGAGACGTCGGAGGCGAAGCGAGGTGGTGAAAAACGGAGGAAAAAGTGACGAAGCTATGAATACTTTAAAATCCAAATAATAAGTGTCGGACTTGGTTTAAGCTTACTTTTTTTATGAAAAGTCCATCATAATCTATTAAAACTCAATCTAACTCTATTAAAAGTTGCTAATAAAGCCCTCTGAGACTGTCCATGTGTGCAAAAATAATTACTCAATAAAGATATTCCATTTTGCCACGTCACCATGGCTAAAAAAGAAAATATTTTCGTATGGGCTCTATTAAAATTATTAGTCGCTTTACCCCAGCCCATCTAGATAAACATGTTTCGTTTCACGCCTCGACAGCATCTCCTCCAACACGTCCACTTCATCTTTTCCAACGTTTGAATATTTTTTTCCTTTACCTTCTCAATCAATGACCATCTTAAAACTATTCATGAATGTTTCTTTCCAACTCCCCTTGATTCTTCTCCTTGATAAAAAGCTCTATCTCTTAACCTAAATCAACCCAAAGAAAAAATACTCTTCAGGCTACATTCATGGCCATGATATCCATCTGGAAAATCTCAGCCCTCCACCGGCACTTTAGTCTAAATCTCTCTGCACGATCTTTACTTCTACTCCGGCACCGTGACACGAAAACGCAATTCCTCTGATAAAAGCTCAGTCACCGTCGAAGCTCCTCCACCGCTGAATCATCATCATCCAGGTTCTTACCTTGTGACGTCTCTTCAGCTTTTTCGATCCGTCGAGAATCTCCTGTAAAAAATTCGGTTCCCGTTGACAGAACGATCGTGAAGAAGGTTGGTCAATCAGTTTTAATCAAACTGATATAAATGATTATACTAATTTATTTTCGGTAATCAAAATAATATTTATGCATTTTATTAGAACACCACAAGAGTTTTTCTTTAATCCAGCTATGGATCTATTATTAACAGATGGTAAACACACTTAAACTCAGATTTAAGTTAGGATGTTGGTCTTCTGAAGAAGCTATGCTTTTGAGCGAGGTATATTCATTTACAAACTTCATCATGTATGTATAAGATTTCAGATTTGGTGTTTGGTTTCTCATGTGTGATTTTTAGGCACAGTGAGTGTTCTTAGGCACAACGAGTGTTTAAGATACAAAGGTGGGTTCAGGCAGGTAGAATAACTGCTCTAATGATGCTTCAAACCGTGTTTTAGGATCAATCATTAATGTTCTTTACTTCTCTATGTTTGTAGAAAGGATAAGGCTGTGAACAACATGTTTTGGAGACTTTGTATGAAGAGAGCCAAGCATGAAACTATGGCTAGCAAGAACAACTCAATCAAGAAACATTCGGGATGGTTAGTGATGCAACTAAACGCTTATTTGTCTCGGGAACTGTCTTCTTTCGTAGAAACCCGACTGCAAAAAT
>JABAYD010024662.1:0-18729 GCA_014822095.1 Diplotaxis tenuifolia | reverse complement strand
GAAAAACACTACTCCTAGTCTAGATGCTAACTACTCAAACAACTATGGGGAGCTACGCTTCAAACCTCAATGCACCTACAAAACTACATGTAGACTACATGCACTACAATGCAACAAAACAACACAACACAACACACCCGACAAGAGAGAGTTCCACTCAAATATCTTGCGGTTCAACACAAAAAATAATATGTAGATAAACACACAAAATCTAGACAACACAACAATCACATCATGTATACATTCATCACGCATTTCCCCGAGGCCCTGCACAAAAACGGTTAAACTTGCCCCGGGTCTCCTCTTAAGACCTAACGGTCTGAACCTCCAACCTGCATACAAAAGACACATCACAAGTCTTCGGAACCCACCTTGGTTGCGGCCTACGAAGACTACCTAAGCACCTCTAACACTCTCTCCCAAAACGCTAAACTAAAACAAACCGAAATAAAACTAAAAACTCATTTTCTCTCTCTAACTTCACCTTTCTCTCTCTAAGCTCATTGGTTTCGGTTTTGGTGTGAAGAAAATGAATGGGAGGTGTCTGGTATTTATATGAAAAGAGGGCTGAGGATGGCTGGACAAATGGACTTGTGCATGCAAAATTATATGGACATGTGTCCCACTTTGAAAAATTTACTTGCAAGTTTCACCTCCCTTGCAAGCCAAAACGCACCTTCTAGAAGCTTCAAAAACTTGGGCTCCAAGTCTCCTCTTGGCCAATGAGAAATCGCCACTTGTTCGGCCACATCACCATCCGCGGCCAATGGGTGATCGCCACGTCGTCGCCACTTCACTCTTTAGCCATGTCATCTTGGTCCATGTCATCAGCTCCGAAAATTCTTCTTCACTTGAAAACTCTCCTTTCATGATTTACTTAGACAATGCTCACTCCCTTTGGCTTCAATTCATCGTCCTTCGATTTCTCTGTTTTTACCGATTTTATCGACCATCGACCAAAACGCTTAGACCATCGTCCAAAATGCTTCGACCGCGACCATTCCTTGGCTCATCCAACTTATGGTCAAGGTCTTGACTTTTATATTCATGATCAGGGTTATTACATTCTCCCCCCCCCTTATTAGAATTCATCCCCGAATTCTAAAAAGTTGCTGACGTTCTTGTTTCATCTTCGAAGAATGTTGGATAGCTCTGCCGGAACTTCTCCTCGTCTCCCCATGTAATCACCATGCAGTTTTGTCTTCCCCAAAATACTTGAATTTGAGAATTCTCCCTGTTCTTCAACTTCCTCAGACGTCTTTCTCCAATCTTGATTGGCCCTTCTGGATAGGTAAGATCTTGTCACAAGTCTTGAATCCTCTCTGGCTCGATCGCATTCGGGTCTCGAATGTGCTTCCTCAGCATAGACACATGAAATACGGGGTGTAAGTTCATGTCCTCTGGTAGCTCTAATCGGTAGGCTACTTGTACAACTCTTCCAATGATCCGGTATGGACCAATGAAACGAACTGCTAATTTCCCGACTTTACCAAAATGATCCTTTCCTTTTTGAGCTGATACTTTGAGATACACCATATCTCCTACTTCAAAGACAACTTCTCTCCTTTCTGATCTGTGTACTTCTTCTGGCGATCTTGAGCTTTCTTCATGGTTGTCCACGTCGTCGCCACTTCACTCTCTTGATGACTTGTAGCTTCTCCAATGTTTCCTCGATGATTCCCGGTTCAAACAATCTTCTTTCTCCAACTTCCGTCCAACATAGGGGTGTTCGGCACGGTCTTCCATATAACGCTTCGTACGGTGACATAGCAATACTAGCATGGTAGCTGTTGTTGTATGAAAACTCCACCAAAGGTTGGTAGTGCTCCCACGTACCTGCCCAATCTAATATGCATAGACGCAACATATCTTCAATCGTCTGGATGGTTATTTCGGTCTGTCCGTCTGTCTCCGGGTGAAAGGTTGTGCTGATATGTATCTCCGTTCCTAAGGCTCCTTGCAATGCTCTCCAAAATGCTGCCGTGAACCTTGGATCTCAATCAGACACAATATTCGCTGGTACTCCATGAAGTTTCACAATCTGGTCGATGTAAAGCTCCACCAATGTCTCCGTCTTATCCGTGTCTCAGATGGCTAGTAGATGCGCTACTTTGGTTAACCGATCCATAATGACCCAAATTGCATTGTTTGATCTTCCTCTTGCTACTGGTAATCCGGTAATCAAATCCATTGTTACTGAATCCCACTTCCATTCTGGTATAGGTAAACTTTGGAGTAGTCCACCGGGTACTTGAAGTTTGGCTTTGACTTGTTGACACATTTGACATTGCGCAACCCACTTTGCAATTTCTCTCTTCATGCCTGGCCAATGGTAGAACCGCCTCACATCTCTGTACATCTTCGTGCTTCCGGGATGGATACTCAAAAGAGAGTGATGTACGGTTTTGAGAATTTCTTCCCGCAGTCCTCCTTCTTTTGGTACCGTGATTCTTCCATTGAGCAACAACGTGCCATCTTCCGATACATGATAGCCAGTTGCATTGACTCCATCTCCTTCCTTCAGTTGCTCCATGATCCCCTTCAAATCTTTGTCTTCGGTCTGTGCTTGCCGAATGCGCTGTACTAGGCTAGCTTGATTCACTACTCGCATACCCAACGGCTCACTTGATTCTCCTTCCAGTGCTGCCAGAGTTACTTTCTTGAATTCTTCGGATAAACTCTCCAAATCTCTTTCTGAATCCACCATAGCTCTCCTCCGGCTCAAAGCATCCGCTACAACGTTTGCCTTTCCTGGATGGTGCTGAATCTGGACGTCGTAGTCTGCGATAAACTCCATCCATCTTCTTTGGCGTAGGTTGAGATCTGCTTGAGTAAACAGGTACTTAAGGGTTTTGTGATCCGTAAACACCTGAATATTCTCTCCGTAAAGATATGATCGCCATATCTTTAAAGCAAAAACAACCGCCGCCATCTCCAAATCATGTGTAGGGTAGTTCTCTTCATGCTTCTTCGGTTGTCTTGAGGCATATGAAATGACTTTGTTCTCTTGCATTAGCACACACCCCAATCCTACCCGCGACGCATCAGTGTACACAACGTACATCTTACCAGGCTGTGGTAAGGTAAGAACTGGTGTTGTGATCAATGCCTCCTTGAGTTTGTTGAAAGCTTCCTCCGCGTGTTCGTCCCACACAAATGGTACGTCTTTCTTGGTCAGATTCGTTAAGGGTTTGGCAATAGATGAAAATCCCTTGACATAACTTTGATAGTAGCCGACCAACCCGAGAAAACTTCTGATCTCCGTCACTGAGGTTGGTCGATGCCATCCTTCTACTACCGCGATCTTCTCTGGATCCACTGAAACTCCTTGCTCGGATACTCTATGACCTAAGAAGCCAATCTCCCGCTTTCAAAATCGACACTTGCTAAACTTAGAAAATATCTTCCGGTCTCTCATTCTCTCCAGTACTTTCCGCAGGTATTCCTTGTGCTCTTCTTCACTTTGGGAGTAGATCAGTATATCATCGATGAAGACGATCACGAACCAGTCGAGATAGTCGTGAAACACTTCATTCATCAGTCTCATGAATACTGCTGGCATGTTGGTTAGCCCGAATGGCATTACAATGAACTCGTATAGGACGTACCGAGTGTTGAATGCGGTCTTCATTACGTCTGTCTTTGCTATCAGGATTTGGTGATATCCTGAAGCTAAGTATATCTTTGAGAACCAACTCGCTCCTCTCAGTTGATCTAACAATTCATCGATCCTTGGTAAGGAGTACTTATCCTTGATCGTGACATTGTTGATCCCTCTGTAGTTGATGCATAGCCTCATGCTTCCATCCTTCTTCTTCACAAATAGGACCGGAGCTCCCCAAGGTGAAGAACTCGGTCTGATGAATCCTTTGTCTAGTAAATCCTCCAAGTGCTTCTTGAGCTCTGCTAGTTCTGCTGGTTCCATACGGTAAGGAGCTTTGGCAATTGGTGCCGCACTTGGTTCCAAGGAAATGGTGAATGGATTGCTTCGGGGTGGTGGCAACTCCGTCAACGCTCGGAACACATCTTCAAACTCTTGGACCACTGGAATGTCCTCTAGACTCAAATCCTTCTCCGATTCTTCTCCAATACGTTAGTGACACCAAATAGGCCTCGCCATCCACTAACGCCTTCTCCGCTCTTAATGCCGTCACAAATGTCGCCGAGATGCTAGGCCTGATTCCGTGATACGCTAACACTGCTTGCTGGTCGTCTTCGAACCACACTCGTCCTACTTTCACAGTCCATCCATGCCCGATTCCCCGACAACCAATCCATTCCTGTAATTACCTCATGGTTTTCTAAGGGCATCACTACAAGGTTGGCTAAAAGGGTTCCAGGGTTCAACACAACGGGTACATTTAACAACACACTTTTATCTTTTAAGGTTTGGCCTCCAGGGGTTGCTGTCGACACATCAATCTTACACACTACAAAGGTTCCTACAAACCTAGAGACTACGACTGGATCCACAAAACTATGAGTGGCTCCCAAGTTAAACAACACAAAGGCGGGGGTTCCTCCGGCTAATAACGATCCTAAAAAAAGATCAAGATAGTATCACTCATCCAAAATGAAAAATACTAACTACTCAAACAATCAACAATAATTAAACACACAAAAGAGAGTTAGCACCCTTACAAACCTGTCACAGGACCCCTCGACGGTCCTGGAGCACTAGATGGAGTTTCCTCCATTTCTAGAGCATATACTCTCCTTCCAGGTGCAGGTCGCGCGGTTGGGTGTTCATTGGTCTGTCGGGTCGGTTGGGTACGAGAAGACGCTCCTCTTCCTTGTCCTGGTCGAGGCGCAGTACATTCATTGGCTTAGTGACCTTTTTCTCCACAACTGAAACATGTAATAGACGCTCTTCTGTCGGTCCTCTCTGCGGTTGATTCAGTGCATTCACGAGCATAATGTCCGGAACGACCACATGTAAAACACGTCGCTTGTGACATTGGTTTCATACCATGCCGCTTGAACTGACCCTTCTTCCCCTTCTTCTGGTTGATCTTCAACTTATCTCCTTTTGGTTGGCTAAACTGTGGCTTGGGGTTCGATATATCCATAGTCATAGATCCACGTTCTGCGGTTACCATTTCTTCCACAATGACTGCTTTCTCCACTAACTCGAACAGACTTTCAAAGTTGACAGCTTGTAGACGACTTCCAATCTCTGGCTTGAGGCCACGTAAGAACTTACGTACTAACACTGCTTCATCTCCATTCATGTAGTAGGTTCATCGGCTGAGCCTGAGAAATTCTGCTTCGTACTCTCTTACACTTCCTCCTCCTTGCTCCAGTCGAAGAAAAGCTTGCTCCATCCTGTCTCTTGCTTCTGGAGGAAAATACTTCTTCTGAAACTCTTTCTTGAATGCCGCCCAATCCATGTCTGCCGCTCCTGGTCTTCGAGATATACTTTCCCACCATGACAGTGCTTCGTCCTCCAAGTAATACACAGCTACATCTTTCTTGAATTCAACCTGGCACTTGGTTGCTATGAAGTTCTTCTCTATATGACGCATCCATGAATCTGCTTTAAAGGTGTCTGCTTTCCATTCAAACCTGATGGTTCCCATTCTCTTCATGGTAAGGACGTACTTTAAGAAGTCTGGTTGCGGTGCCACTGCTTGGTTTATCTCCGGACTTGGGATGACTTTGTCGGTTAAAACTTTGGTCAAAAGATCATGTACAATGGATAAGATAGGGTTTGCTGTTTAGGCTCATCTACTAGGTCTTGTGCAGCCGCCTCTGCTGATCTTGGATGGTTTCTTCTTAATGTAGATCCGTCAGATTCCGCATGAGATGATCGGGGTCTTTGCGGTCCAACAACCGGTTCAGATTCTGCACGCTGCGAGTTGGGTGGTGTTACAGACAATCTCCATGCTTCAGGGTTCACATTCTCTTCACTGTGTGCACGCTCTACGCCTTGCATTGACCTTCACTACAAGAGGGCTTTCCTAGCACACTGAAAACGCTACGATAACCCTTTCGTAGCGTTTCCATGAACGCTATGTTAGCCGCAGCTATGGTAGACCCCCCCTATAATAGCGTTTTATTTTATGCTATGTTAAATTGAGTTATTGTAGCGTTGTTCCCTGTGCTATTATAATTGTTTCAATGGCACTTTTTTATTGCCATTATAAATGTTATTATTGCAATTATTTTCTGCTGTAATATATTTTATGGGAGCATTTTATTTTTGTTGTAGAATTTGTTTTTGTAGCCTTTTCTTTGTGATATTGGATAATATTCAGTAACTGTTAAGTATATCGAGTTGTCCACCTATAATAGCTATTATAATCTGTCATGGAATAGTTTTAAGTAGCTGATTTTTCGTGCTAAGACATTAGTTTTAATAACGTTTTATGTTTGCTGTATCATTTTGTATAGTGACTGCATTTTTGGGTATTTTGTATTGCTATTATTTTGTTTTGGATCATGTTGCCTAATGTAAAAATCTAAAACAAATAATTACAATATAATTTGCTCTGAAAAAAACAAATAATTACAATATAATTTCCTCTGAATAAAAACATAAAGATCCCAAAATGTCATAAGCATACAACAGGATGAAGAAGACAATTCATTACAAAGAAAACATCAAACCAAGTGTTACAAGGCTAACAATTTTTTCACAATGGATTACAATAAAGCAGCTTGATTATAGACTACCATGCCTTTAGTGACGAACACCTTTGCCACGTGAGGACTGACCTTGTTCTTGTTGTTCACTGTTATTCATGTTTCTGATAAACGCCCGAAACATTGGTTCAATGTCTTCGTCAGGTTCTTCAATCCGTATCAGGTACCCTACAGAGCGTCTGAAATTGTTTCTGCTTATTTCTTCCACATCATTGCCTCCTGACGACTGTCCTTCTTCTTGTTTTGGGCGTTTCAGTTGTTTCATTGGAACTGAGTGGATAGCTTCTTGATGTGACTGTTGTTGAAATCGTGGCTGCTGCTTGAGTTGGGGTTTCACTCCGTTAGCGGGAAGTCCACATATGATGCCTTTCCTTGCTTCCATAATAGTTTCTAGATTGTAAAAATTAACACAAATTAGATCTGACCACAAGTTAAGAACAATACAACACAAAACCAAATAGAAGAAGACATTATAAAAAATGACACAGAGAAAAAAAGTATTGAACTTGCTTCCGATCTGTATCTTAACATCAAAACATAAAACAAAATATAATTGAAGACGAGGAACCAGCGAAGAGGAAGAGTAGAAAAAAGGAACAAATATTAGGTTTGTCTTTGTTTACCTTCGTATTAGCCCCTTACGATATCTCTGACAGTTCGTATCTTTAGAGATCTGTAATATTTGTTATTTTAGGAATTAGATAATCTAATTCTAAGATTGAATAGTGGAATAAGGGTTTAGAAGTCGATAACCTTTGCTGATTGATGAAGGGCAACCGTCGGGAGTGATAGAAGAGAAGAGATTCTAGGAGGCTACAGTGATTCGTTGTGATTCTTTGAGTGGTAAATTCATCGAGAGTGATAGAGAAGAAGAGATTCGGCGTGGCTAAAGAGATTGGTGGGTGTTTATTGGTAGATAGATTCGTCGGGAGAGATAGATTGGTGTTCTTTTGGTTTCTGACCTAGAATATATCGGTGGTGATAGATATAAAGAAAATGAAATTGTTTTTGGCTCCTAAAAATTTAGCGCATTTTTTTTGGCTCCAAACATGAAAATGAAAACAAAATATTTTCCTTCTAAAAAAATTTGACGAAAATATGTCTATTATAGTGAAAAACCATGGTTTGAATACTTAATTTTTTTAGCATAAACATAATTAAGTACTAGTATGGAAGGATTCATCTTTTGTGAACTAATAACCCCTAAACACTATAATTTACCCTATACCCTAAAAATATAGAAAAAACGAAACCCTTAAACTAAAATGTGGATAGTTTTCATCACTTTGCAAAGAAAAGTTATATGTTGTCCTTGTGTTTTTGTTATCTTTTGTTAATATACCCCAATGATTTTACCCTAAACTATAAACTTGATTTGAACCCCTAAACCTAATCAATGTAAACTGTTAAACAAAACCCTAAATGGAGACTGGAAACAAGAAAACCTAAAATAACTCTTTACCCTATACCCTAAAACGAAACTCTTAAAATTAAATTGTAAACCAACCCTTAAACCTTTATTCTAAATTATAACCCCTAAAACATTATCAAATCCAACGAGATTGTGTTATTTTGATGTTGCATTCATATACATGTGTAGCCACATTTTGGACAATCAATCAAGGATTATTTTTATCAAAAAACGTTTCAGTCGATTTCTTCTCTGAGGAGAACTGCTTTCTCTGTTCAGCATCAAGAACATTGATCTCACCTAAGGAGAGGAATCTCCTGTGAAACCCCATCTTAGACTATACAGGGTGATCATGTGTCTTTGAGTAGCAAAACATCTTTAGGGCATCCCATAGCTGAAGTTCATAGCCATCACCTTTCATCCATCCACGCCCTCTTCAAGTGATCCAGGGAGAGACTGCCTATCCAGGGCCGTACCAGTTGTGCTCGTCAATTTTTGTGTCATTGTCTTAGGTATCCGGCAGCACGACATGAAATGATTACGTAAAGCCATACGTTGTGAAGTAAAGACACAACAAACTCCCATTCATATCATACGTTGCAGAGACTGATAGGTCTTAGATCAATCATCCTAGTTGTCCTCTCTCTCTTGTGTATCAAACAAATGTTTGTTATATTCAATCCCGTGTCCAAATTTCTTGAAACCAAAAAATTATTAACCAGCTCCACCAAATCATGTTTAATGATGAGCCAAGGATGTTGGAAAAAATAGATTTCTCATTCCATCCATCCTGGAGATTTCTTCGCGTGCATCATAAACATGGCCTATCAAACCTCCTCCTTCGTCGTGATTTTAAGTAGTCGCCGATTTGTTTAATAAGATATACTGGGTGAGATTTCACTCGGGAAACTGTCAAATTCTGATGGTGAAGTAGTGCTAAAGAGGCCATCAAAATAATCCACTGCGACTTTCTTCACTTTTGTTTCCTCGGTTACCAAATTTCCATTCTCGTCCTGAAGTCTAACAATTCTGTTATGGGTGCGAGGTTTCTTCGTTAAAGCATGGTAAAATTTTTTATTAAGAGGCCCCTCCTTTGTTTCGCATATTCTGACTCTTATGTTGTCAATACCCCTATTCATCCTTAAATGCATTTTTGAGTTTCCTTGATAGTTTCAAAAATTTCCTCGTGAGTTCTGCTATCATATGTTTGTACCTCCTCCAGAGCTTGTTGAAGTTCACTAAGTTTCTCTTTTCCAGATAGGGGATTATTCTTTCACCACATATTCTTTCGCCGCGCTGCAATCTCATGGCGACAATTAGTAATTTTGGTAACAAAAGATTTCATTTCCCCTTCATTGGATGTTGTCCAGCCTCTACCAATGGATTCCAGTAATCCTTCATGTCCTATCCATCTCTTATCAACGTGGAATGGGGGTATGTGAGTCTTCATTAGCTAAAGCACGGTCCAATCTACACCTAATTATTGCTTTCCCCCTCCTCCCCTACCATGACATTTGATTCCCTTAGCTGGAAACTCTAGAAGACTGTTGTCTCTAATCATATTTTGTTAAATGGGACAAAAGATCTTGCGCTTCTCTGCTGGCCTCTCTCCTTTTCATGGTTCACAATGATTTCATTTAAATCACCTATAACAAACCACCGTGCTGTTCTCGATAAACTATACCTCGTTAACCTCTCCCACACCTTCTCCCTCGATTTTATTACTGGTTCTCCATAAACAAATGTTAAAATAATTGTCTTTCCAAGAGCCACTGCATCCACATCTATCATTTGATTACTGGAATATAGGATCTTGACCTGGTACTCATTATTATAATAAAGAACTAACCGTCCAGTTTTCCCATTTGGGTTGACAGTAAACAGATTACCAAACCCGAAATATGATTGACATCCTTGAACAAAATAAAAATCCTTCTTCGTTTCAGATATGAATAAAAAATCTGATTTATATTTAAGTCATATATCTCGGAGATAAATAATAGTTTACTTGCTTCTAATACCTCTAAAATTTCAGATTAGAACTCTCATAAAAAAATATTTCTGACATACTCCGAAGAATTAAACTGGTTGGTGTGAAGAAACCCTATAGCACCAATCCACATCGGAATTTTGTTAATTGCCCCCAGACTGTCCATATGAATTCAAAATGATTTTAATATTATATGTCTGTCACATATATTATTATCCCATTCCAGATACCATTTGTGAGATATAAATGTACTAAGATGATCTTCCAAAGCTATGATCTGTATTAGAGAGAATGAAAACATTTTTCCAAATGGTTCTCTTTGCCACCAAACACCCTGTCTCCAGATCCGAAAAATACATAAAAGAAAAAAAACTCTTTATAACAAAGTTTAGCACCGATTTCCTTTTATTCACTAACATCAATATACATTTCCCTTGCTCATACTCCGTATAATCCCAACAAAAGACCAGCCAATATCGAAATAGACAAGAAATATACAGATCATAATCTCTATTAAAATGATTGTTTCCTCGCCAACCTACTGAAGTTATTGTACGTAATCTTCCTGTTATTTCCAGTCCAAACACCCGATCATAATACACCTCACATTTTGAAGTTTTCTCACGGCCGAGATACACTCCTAGCACCAAACTCATGGAGGCAAAGCCATCATGTAGATAACATACACCATTCCTCATGGTTACTATCCTTTCACCAATCCGCCTCATCTCAAGCACATTTCCAAACCTTTGCGTGTCAAACGTTACTCTCTGTGTCTGGTTTGTTGAGACCAAAAAGAGAACTTGATGCAGTTTAAATAACCTAGAGGACGCAAACAAAAGCTCGTTTAAAACCTCATAACCGAGAATCCGAAGCAGTCTCATTGCCTTCACTCCTGCATTCTGTAATATGAGACAAAACCTTGTATGAAACTGCGGAAAGAGAAAAAACCAGAGCTCGGAAGAGCTTGACAAAATAACAGACCCAAAAAGATAGCCAGATAGACCAAATGCCCAACAGTACCAGCCAAAGGTTCCATATTTTTTTCCAATTCGTAAACTCATTAATGTAGCCACACTGATATACCATGGATTTTATCCACTTTCAGCCATGGTATATAAGTGTTTTAAGATATAACTATTATGTTTCAGAGTCTTTTTAGATTATTTACATGTTCAGGCACGTTCTAGAGAAATATGGTGATTTTGGTGTCTTTTGGAGTCTATTGAGTGCAGAACTGCATAGATGCGTCTGATGTTTAGCTATGGATGGAGACTTTCCCACCGTTAGATTGATCCCATACTTTGACACAAGATATAGATTTTATTTATCTTTCCAGTTCCACCTATTTGAGGTCAATCAACATCCTGTAGCAGAAGTTATGCCCGAATTACTGAAGAGTAGTCTGTCTACCTCGCGAGAGGAAACTGTCGAGAAGATAAAGAAAATCGATCGATGCAGTACTCTACATATCGATTGATATTTATCCCAGAACGTGGGCCGAGTATATTTCAAGACTGACCAAAGCCCAGAAGTAATCACAAATTATCAGAATGCCCTAGGACGACGAGAAACCCTATTTATGTATTTTCTAAGCTATTATTGAAGGCTGAGCTTTCTTTTTGTTCTTGTTCTTATTTCTAGGAGAGAAAGGAGGAACTCCATCAGAGTACTCCTAGAACTCCTTTGATTCTTTATCACTTTTTATGATTTCTGTGACAAACTTCATGTATGAGTAGTCCACCTGTTAGGTTTAGTGTTTAAATAGGTTAAGGGGATTAGCCCCAACTATAGGATTGCTAGTTGTGATATTCATTGATAGAATGTTCTTAATGCTTATGTTCTAGGATCCTACCTAGAAACATAATCTTAGGATTTGCTAGAGATATTGTCCTGAATTAATTCTATTAAGTCAAGTTTTGTTAGGTTATAGCGAGTGCAATAGTCTAAGGGTCTTGGTGAGCATTGTTCAACCTGCGCATAAAGCTTAACTAGAGCCGCGTCGATCGATATCCCGAAAGGTGAATCGATCGACAGAGTAAAAGGTGTATCGATCGATATTCTTGTAGAATAATCGATCGACATTGCTATTAATCGGACGAAACATCATTTATTTTGGTCATTAGATATAGTTAATAGACATATTTCAAACAAGCGAAAGCTGATGAATTTGTTATCAAGTTGTTGTGCTCTTTAGTATCATGCATACAACTGTTTATCACCTATAAGATTATAATCTCTACCTGAATAAAAATCCTAAGTCTAACAACCATCATTCCATCAAACAACCATTTGCCAAGCTGAATAATAGTCTCGTTCATCTTGTTTATTGTATTATTAACTATTATTTGCTATTTTATTATTTTATTATCTATTTTATTATTTTTTTGCCTAGCTTAATTATAACTATTAGATCTAGTGTGTGTTCTAGCTCCTTTTCGATCCCTAAGTACTACACTGAACCTCTTATTTGAGAGAGTAAAGTCACTTTTTAGGATAATTTGAGTGATATCACACACCACTGCCAAGGCTGAGTAAGAACCAAGGAAACTATAACTACAAGACTAAATGAAATTACGTATCTTATTAATATCAGCAAAAAAAAAGAAAACAAAACCAAGAATCCAACTCCAAAACTGCTTTTGTGATTGCTCCTCCCTCATCGTATTCCCCGTCTTTCCAATAATCTACCTTAGAATCAGAATCTCCCAGAACAATACAAGCCTCATGGAAATAAAGACCATTAGTGAGCTTAAATATGAGGCTCAGATATTTATTACTAGTTCCCATCTCCATATACCTATCCCCCGGCCCCAAGAGCAAGCCCTAGCCGCACCAAATCTCCTACAGTAACTTCTAACAAATGCTATTCGGGAGTCAATAAAATTATAAGTTATTTACATGGTTATGTCTCCTGATAAATCCAGTATTTCTCTGTTCCATTCAACATAATTACCACAAAGTAAATCAAGAATCAGTCTTTGAATACCCATTGATTCAAGCCAGATTGAACACAGCTCTTCCTCCTGATCATACAATGCGATACCGAGTTCCAGAGCAGTACCCTCAGAAGCAACTGCATCCGAAAATAGTAAGTCGTAAATAGATAATGTCCAAAACCAAAGATAGAGCAATACCAATAACCAAATAGAAACCATTGTTTTTATTCCATGGGTAAATCCCATATTGATAATAGGGAATCACTAGCCTCAGTGATACGACAACCAAAAACAACGAGAGCATAAAATAGAAACCAGATGCACTCAAAGAGATTATTGAGACCATAATGATAAGAAAAACAAAAAACACCAAACATTCCCCAAAGTCTTCTTTTAATCTGAGCTGTTCCATAAAATCTTCTTATGGCTTAGATGGTGGCTTGGGGATTGAGGGACCCTTCTCTTCCACATGCTTTGAACCTCCTCCTTTGCAGACATCCTTCTTTACAGTCATACGTTTACGAGGTGAGATGAGTGCTTTGACAAAATTCTTCTTTGTCGAACCTCCTACAACTGCATAAAACAGTTGCTTGCGTGCTTCTGTCTTCTTCTCCACATCACCAGTAGTGAGCTCTGTTGGGGAAAAATATTCCAGCCTAAGTTTTCTCCAGCTTCCGGATAGGTCCTTGACTTTCGGATCCTCCTCCAAGAAGAAAATAAGGACCGACCCCTGCTGTAGGTCCGACCCCCTTGAACGGACCGACTCCTTGAAGCAAAATTGAAGTTTTCTACCTATGGGAAAACTTCTATATCTACGAATATGGAAAAGTTCGCCCTAATCTACATCGACATCTACACTCAACGTTGTAATCCGAAACATAAAATCAATAAACATCTCTTCTAGCCTCGATTTCTTATCTTCTTATACAAGTATGCATGTGTTCCGTAGTACTAAAACGACCCTACACAAAAATACCATAACAAGCTCCATCTCCCCTGTGTTCTCAGTATGATTATCCTCTTCTACAAAAACGTTGAGACCTTCCTCACTCTTCTTATTTTCCTTGCCATCCACAGTATCATCATTCCCAACCGAATGGACTTGTTCCCCTTCCATCTCCATCTCTTCCTCCTCACTAATATTGGCACCATCTTCCAGAATCTCACTTACCAAGTCCAATCCATCTTCTTTCTCCGCTGCCTTTGGTACTGCCTCAGAACTTTGATGCACCAAGGCGAGGACCGGCTGCGCCTTTGGTAATGGAAGTGGTGAAGATATTGTTTCTTCTTTCCGTGAAGCACTTGGCAAGGAACTCCCTGTTCTCTGAATCTCTCCTTCCTGATATACCCCATGTAAAGATTTTGCAGGGATAAGGTGATAATCAAATTTGACACTTATGCAAGAGGATGAAGTATTTTCTCCGAGTTCCAGGCCTAGCATGGAGAGCAGAAGGCCACGGCCCCTTCAAAGAAACACTCCAAAGCATCAAGATTATCCACCATCTTTGATAAGAAGTTCTCTTGGCAACTCAGAGGTGAATTTAAGATTTAGTAATGGCTCGAGCTAATTGATGGATTGCTATAAAACTTTTAAGCCAGTTGGAGTCAAATACAAATCAAATAGAAAGAGCTCTAGTCTAGAATCATTAGAACAACAAACAAACAAGAGGGGTAAAATCAAAAAGAAGCATTCAAAAGAAGAAGCCACGAAGGCCAATTATTCCATAACAAAGAGCCAGTGTTCAAAACAGAAAGAAAAAAGAAAAACAACAACGAAAAAAAAGTTCACGCTAAAAGCTGCCTACGGCTTGGGACCATTTACAGAAGTCGAGGATACCACCAAAGGAAAGCTTTCTGGCTGGCCATCTCCTCCCACCATTAGTAAGTATGGACGTTCTTCCTCCTCGGTTTCCAATTAATGCTTTTATTCTTCAACCATTCCTTCAAAAGCTCCTAACGAGCCACGGCCCTGCTTCGCCAGACAGCCATTGTCTGCTGGATCATTATATCCCGTATCTGGCCCCGAAGCAAGAAAATTTCATCACATAGGCGATATAATCACCTCTCACCAGGCGTTGTTGAGGATAAATTAACCCACCATTACGGGAACCCGCAGAAATGGCTGTTGCAAAAAAAAAAGAGGAATTGGTAACCGGAGACACCGTCGAATCGGCCTTAGGCATTGGATAAAAATAGGGACGGCTCTTCCAAGGCCTAGTATTGTGATACTCATCATACACAGCAAATATAGACAGACAAAGAGATCCTCCTTCAAATAGATCGAAGGCAGAGGTTTAGAAAGAAGACTAAAGAATGGAAAGAAAAAGAAAGCACTCTTACACCAACCTGGCTATGACACAAGGCATCTTGACTCACTAAGAACAACATCCAGCAGAAGCATTTGGGATTTCTCTTGCCAGCCTCACTGATGCCTCTCCAGCAAAATGATACGGGGCGAGATACAATTGAAGATAAAAAAATAAAAGTGCATAAATCAGTGGGAGAAAAGCTATACACCATATCGATGACTTACCAACCGAACGCCAGAAAAAGGTAGCTGGAAACTCCGTTGCTCCTTATGAACACAAATCGTCTATTCCACTGGTCACCAAAGGGATAGTTGCCTTCTACACCTCTTAGCGGCTCCTCGACTAAGGGATTACCATCTCGGGACTGGATATGGTAAAACCCATTCTTGTTGGCTGGAGGGGTAAAATAATAGGAATAAAGGATCCCAGTCACTCCAAAGGATATGCCCTAAAATTCTCTTAGTACCTCAATGGCGATGAGCGTGTTCCAAGTCAACGGATTAAGTTGCCGGGGTGCAAAGCCGAAATAAGTTGCGATCTCCGCTATCAAGGAAGTGATTTCACCTGTGAAGCCTGCCTCGAAGTAAGCTTCGTAAACATCCATCTCATTCACTCCTCCATCTGGGGCACACTCATATTTACTAGAGCGTCTCAGTTCGATTGATGGAGGAATATAATACTTTCTCCAAATTTCCACCAATGCTTTATCAAGGATCTCGGAGCCTGGACCATCACCATCTTCGTTAAATGGTCGAGAAAATGCTGCCTCAACGGAGACATTGGGACAGCCTGAAACATGTGGGAAACATCAATACTCCTGGGATTTGTATCAAATCTAAGGACCTAGTCTCCATATATGGAAAAGATAACAGAGTCCTAAAACCCTTGCGATAGCTTAGCTGGAAGAATGCAAAATCAGGGTCCTTGATCAATCTTTCACAAAGGGATACATGCTGAGATCGAGAAACTCTGGTTGACTCAAGTGCACAGGTTATCCCCCGACTTCAATGACGAAATAGAGAAATAAGGGAAAAAGCTGTTGGGAGAAAATACTCTGGTATGACAATTCCCCAAGTCCTTGGTAGGATACCGGCCTCTAGGTCCCTTCTGAGAGGAATCCAGGTTCCGACCCCAGCTTTCGTCTGTACCTCCGGGTAAAATTGAAGTTTTCTAATAAAAGGGATTCTTCCATATTTTCTAATATGGTAGAGTTTAACCTACTTTAGCCGACCCTCACAAGACTATATAAGGGGGGGGGGCATACCCTAGAACAAGAGATCGACTTTTAGAGACTTAGAGATTAGAGCTAGGCGGCTAGAACTAGAGTTTATACACCAACAATAGTAGTTTCATGCTCAAACGATCAATGATACATCTCTTTGTCTCAATTCCTTAATGTATTATCATCTTTTCTATTGTTTCATAGTACTCCCAAAGAACTTACCTAAAAATACACTAACTGCTTCCATATCCTCTTCCTTCTTGAAGTGGAACTGAAACTTCCCCATTCCCAGATCTGCACCTGTAACCCTCTCTTCCAGCGTCCATATTTTTGGCATAGTAACGAAATGCTTTAACATCTTGCACCAGTGGATTCAAACATCTTCTCACCAGAGTCATGGAACATCTCTAGATCAAATCTGAATTGTCAAAATGAGGAATGGAGGTCTTCAATCTCTTTCGAGTTCCTTCTCCATTCTGCATGTCACCCTCCTTAGCCACAAGCTGACTCTGAGATAGATTCCAAAACCAGAAAAAGCAGAGAAAAATAGTGTACTTAGGTGTTTTTGGAGTAGAAATGATGTCTAAGAAGTTGAGCTCGCATCCTCTTTTATATTGAGTCCAAATCTTCCAATCACCACGCCAACAATCCAAACCATTAATACCAAATCTCTCATCAGCGATCCATAAAATCAAAAAAAAAATCAATCATCTCCGTACCCCTTGTAAACCTTCCCAAAACACCATTACTAATTAGTACAATAGCCAGTTTTCCAAATCGCACTCATGAAAGATCGTGTCATATCTCGATTATCTGAATCAACAATAAAAGCTTTTGTTTTGATGAGAACGAAACCCTACCCCACCAATATTGTGATTGATCAGATCGATTCCCCCTTCCTTTCATAAGTCTTAAATGGTAACCATAATCCAGCGATCTCCTTTTGTGCTCCGATCTTATCAGATCGTAGTATATATCCGAGTGTAACCAAATCTCTAACATAACCTTTCGAATCCATATCGTATCAATCCCGCCATCATGGGAAATATCGACCCAAATCCATATCTCCTCATGTAATCCCAGATACCCTTGTCAAAAAATTATAAGAACCCTGGAAAAATATTGTTTTGCCGTCGCCATTCTTGAGAGCTTTTTTTTTTTATTAATTTCAAATCATTTATCAGAGAAAAACTATTTATCAAACAATGTATTAACCCAAAAAAATATGTATCAATCAACTAACAAACCATGCATCAAACAAGGTATAAGCTGGCAAACCACTTAAAAGCTAACAAATCATATATCAATTAACGACAAGTGTTTTGTAATATCTTATAAAAAAATTATTAATTTGGGTGCATTGTTGTAACAACTAACCAAATATGTAAGAACCAATAAAATTGAAGATCCAGTACAAAAATTATTTTGTCGAGTAACTTAGTAAAAAAATTATTTTGTCGAGTAATTATCAGATTATTAGATATTTCCATTTAGTTGAGCAGTTGAAGCTTTCGGGATATGAAGTTCCACTTCTTTCTTGTGACTTGTGGCTTCTTGTTAGAGCATCCGTAATGGTGGACTCCATGGGAGTCCTTAGAAAAAGTGTTTTTTAATTTTTTAATTATTATTTTTTTTCTTTTTTTTTAAATTAAAAAGAAAAAGAAATACCAACGAATCGTGGACTAACACGTGTAAGGATTCACTAAGAAAGAATCCTTATGTAAGGAGTTTTTGGACAAAATTTTTAGCGAAATCCACTATTTATTTAATTTTTTTTTTCTAATGAATCCCCCTTAAGGATCGCCATTGCGGATGGTCTTATTTTTGTCAAGTACATGAATAACTATAAAGTACAAAAATATAGTCATGCATAGAAAATGTGCACGATGGATAGAGGAAATCAGTTAATCAATCACCTACAATTAGAAATACTCATCGTATTTGGAAGGAACTTAACGATTGGCGTCAGTCACTCTATCACTCCCCTTTTTGTAGCTCACTTAAAGAAGTCAGAACTGCACTATCTCACTCCATATTCACCCTGAAAGCACACGATATTGATCTGTAAGTATGTCGGTCTAACGCTGTGTAGCCTCCCGTGCTTAAACAGAATCGACCAAAAAATACTCTGTTTTGTATTCACCCAAGGAAGTGGGAATGTTTTTGTTTTGACCCTGGATTTATGACCTCAATTTGGAGAAGATAGATTGGCC
>JABAYD010024651.1:0-14259 GCA_014822095.1 Diplotaxis tenuifolia | reverse complement strand
AAGAAAGAGATAATGAAACTTCTAGAAGCTGGTGTGATCTATGCAATTTCTAATAGTAAATGGGTTAGTCATGTTCATGTAGTTCCTAAGAAAGGTGGCATTACTGTGATAACTAATGAGAAGAACGAATTGATACCTACTAGGACTGTAACTGGTCATCGCATGTGCATAGATTTTCGCAAATTAAATGCTGCGGCTCGCAAGGATCACTTTCCACTGCCATTTATTGATCAAATTCTTGAGAGATTGGCTAACCACCCATATTAATGCTTTTTAGATGGTTATTCAGGTTTCTTTTAGATTCCAATCCATCCAGGTGATCAGGAGAAGACGACTTTTACATGCCCATACGGCACATTTTCCTACAGGAGGATGCCATTCAGTTTGTGCAATGCTCCTGCGACGTTCCAACGTTGCATGATGTCGATTTTTTACTGATTTGATTGAAGACATAATGGAAGTTTTTATGGATGACTTCAGTGTCTATGGAAACTCTTTTTCTTTGTGTTTGTCCAATTTGTGCAGGGTGTTGCAGCGGTGTGACGAGAAGCACCTCGTCTTGAACTGGGAGAAATGTAACTTCATGGTGCGTGATGGCACAGTTCTCGGCCATAAAATTACAGAGAAGGGAATTGAGGTGGACAAGGCTAAGATCAAGGTGATGATGAGCTTACAGCCGCCTACATCAGCCAAGGGCATCCAGAGTTTCTTAGGAAATACATGGGTTCTATAGGCGATTCATCAAGGACTTCTCCAAAATCGCGAGACCACTAACCAGGCTGCTCTGTAAAGAAATCAAGTTCAACTTTAACAGTGACTGTTTAGCGGCTTTCCATACGATCAAGGGAGCTCTCATCAGTGCTCCAATCGTCCAGCCACCGGACTGGGATCTTCCTTTTGAGATCATGACAGACGCTAGTGATTTTTCTGTGGGAGCAGTGTTGGGACAGCGAAAGGATAGAAAGCTCCAAGTTATCTATTATTCAAGTAGGGCGATGGATGAGGCACAATTTCGATATGCTACCTAAGAAAAAGAGCTACTGGTGGTTTGCTTTCAAGAAGTTCAGGTCTTAGCTTGTTGGATCCAAAGTTATAGTGCACACAGACCATTCTGCTCGACGGCACCTTTTGACCAAAAGGGATGCTAAACCACGACTACAGAGGTGGATTCTTATACTCCAGAAGTTTGACCTTGAAATAAAAGACAAGAAGGGAATTGAGAATGGAATCGCAGACCACCTATCCAGAATGAGAGTTGATGATGATACACCTTTAGACGACATTCTGCTAGAAGAGCAGATCTACGCGATCAACCTGTGCGGAGTAGGGCACCAGTGCTCCACGATAACTGCTCCAGCGTGACGAACCAATTCGTTGTTGTGATCCAAAAGATCTATGCAAATTTGCCATGGTTTGCTGAGATTTCTAATTACTTGGCAGTAGAAAAAGAACCATTGGACTTCACTGGTAATAAAAGGAGAAAGTATTTGAGAGATGCACAACATTATTTCTGGGACGAACCATACTTGTATCGGCATTACAAGCAGTGGCGGATACAGAAACAAATTTAATAGGGGGCACAAAATTTTTTTCATTGTATTTAAATTTTGAGATGGGGGCACTTATATACATTTATAGCATATGTCAAAGAAAATTAGAAAGTTAGTCGGGGTCACGTGACCCCGTACGTTATGCTCTCTGTCCGCCCCTGATTACAAGGATGGAACTTTTAGGAGATGTGTTTCTGAGGAAAAGATTCCAGAGATCTTACATAACTGTCACGGATCCTCATACGCAGGACGCTTCGCCACCTTCAAACCGTATCGAAGATACTCCAAGTTGGGTTTTGGTGGCCCACCATGTTCCTTGATGGTCATGCTTTTATCTCCAGATGCAGCTCTTGCCAACGCCAAAGCAACATTAGCCAAAGGAACGAGATGCCTCATAACTTTATCTTAGAGATTGAGGTGTTCGATTGCTGGGGCATAGACTTCATGGGACCTTTTCCTCCCTCATACAAGAACGAGTACATCCTAGTTGCAGTGGATTATGTCTCCAAATGGGTTGAAGCACTGGCCAGTCCGACTAATGATGCTCGAATTGTGGTGAAAATGTTCAAGTCAAACATCTTTCCAAGGTTTGGGATTTCAAGAGTTGTCATCAGTGATGGAGGCAGCCACTTCATAAATAAAGTTTTAGAAGGTTTGTTGAGGAAAAATGGAGTCAAACACTAGGTCTCAACAGCTTACCATCCTCAGACGAGTGGTCAAGTTGAGACCTGCAAAAAACAGTGAACAGCACGCGCAAAGAATGGTCGATCAAGCTGGATGATGCTCTGCCTACAAGACACCTATCGGCACTACTCCCTACAACCTACTCTATTGCAAAGTATGTCACCTCCCTGTCGAGCTCAAACACAAAGCTGCGTGGGCTGTAAAATTGCTCAATCTCGACATCAAGTTAGCAGCAGAGAGGTGCTCTATACAACTCCACGGGCTAGAAGAGATCAGACACTTGGCTTATGAGAGCTCTGAGATCTACAAGGAACGTACCAAGGCTTACCACGACAAGAGAATCATCGGTATGAGTTTCCGTCCCAACGACCAGGTCTTGCTCTTTAATTTAAGACTGAAGCTGTTCCCTGGAAAGTTGAGATCAAGGTGGTTTGGACCTTTCACTATCAAGGAAGTTTGGCCATATGGAGCAATCGTGTTGCTGGACACAAAAGGAGAGGAGTTTGTTGTGAATGGCCAACGCTTAAAGCCATAACTTGCTAACACAATCATCGCTGAAGGGGAAGAGATTCCACTAAGCAATCCATTCTCTACCTAATTGGCTAACCAAGTCAAGCTAATGACTTTAACCAAGCACTTGGTGGGAGGCAACCCACTGGTAAGTGTAGTGTACTTTTAGGATTTATTTTTAGTTTACTTTTCGTTTTGTTTTCTCGAGTTTCAGATAAGAAGATAAACACCGAGAAATTTATGTTTTAAGAACATAGCACAGTCAAGGAGCAACCCTGCCTTGCTCTGTGCGACTGCTCCACGCCAGGTAAGTCTCTCAGCCCAAAAAGAATCTTTATTTAATCACATTGTCTTTCCCAACCTCCATTCTTGCAATTTCACCAAGGTTTTCATACAAACCACTTATCTTTCTTGTTTCTTCACGGTTTTGAGCGATTTTTGCTTATAAATTGGATAACTTTTTGCGATCTAACCAATTCTTTAATTGTATACACCGATCGACAAAAATATCCTCTCCAATCACTCATCTCTTTCTCGTCGATATTGCTCGCGGTTTAAGAACCTAAGTTCCTTACTTCGCGATCATAGATCGATTTTAGGTTGCTGGACCGCTAATTGAACATTACTTTTTGTTAGAATTGAATAGAGAAGTAGGAATATGAAACTTAGAAATCGATTATGGAGACATAGGATGGGAACCTCATTGAGTTGTGCTTGTGGTTATATGATCTTGTTGATTTCTAGGTTGCTAGAAAAGACATGCAAACAATTCTTTACTTGAAACGAATATGTCAAAAGTTTGCATCTTTTCAAGAAACCACTCACCTATCCTTGGCCTCGCGAAGAAGGGTTGCGCATTGACAACACCAACCCCAAGATCCCACCAATTTCACTTGACAGATGGGACAAGTCCAACTCGTGCTACTACAATGCGTTTCTCGATAACCAACACGGTACATCCACGCAAACTCAATGCACAACCTAGGCCTCGATATTGACCTTCTCACGGTACTCCATGCCATCAGCGTTGAAGAAGTGTGTTACACAACACCTACCTTATACCCCAATCTGGTCTGTTAATGCCTTGCATCAGCTCACATTACATACACTGAGCCGGACCATCCAAGCTTCGAGAATGCTAGCTTTTGATTCTTTGCCAACGGCACAAATCACACGGTCTCCATGGATGATTTCACTGGGGCTTATAACCTCGAAAACGAACCTATGGGCCCAAAGTTCCCAAAGCACTTTGCACCTACCGAGCCACTTTGGAAGCTCTTAGCCACTGGGGAGTTCAAATCACGCTCAGCCAACCAATCACGGATTAGGAATCCAACACTCCGTCTTGCTGCAAAGGTGTTGAGCACTCTTATCTTTTCCAAAGATAGCAAGGCGAAGGTGACTAACGGCGAGCTACAATTCCTCTATGTGGGAATTGAAGACGAACTCCGCATTGGAGCTCCTCAGATGCCGGCTACAGAGGTTCCGACTAACCCAGGTTTCGTTTTTTCTATGGAATTTACAGATAAAAGGGTGCGCGTGCTTTATAGGGAGGGAACAAGGAGTTTAGAGCGGTGTGGGAGCCTGCTCACTCCATTGCTTGATTACTGCGACGTCGATCTATCTCAGTACAAGTTTAACGAAACCCCGAAGTACATTGATATCACCTACCTCGTTCAGTGCCAGATTCTAAGAGACGAGCGCACCTACTCTTTCCAGGATACCGATGGGAACACTCTGTTCTGTGCTTTACCTCAGCCCACCATCACTAACATCGAAAACATCAGGTTTCTCCCTGCACCTGAGTTCCTAAGCGCTGACCCTCACGCTGCTCTACCAGAGCTGTCTGATTACAACATGGAGGGGTAGAGGATATCACACCGAGGCTGTCTCCAAACTCCATCCACCGGCTCACAAAAGAAGGTGAAACCTCAGCACACTAAGGCTGACGAGCCAGGAACATCTTCAGCTGGAGAAGGTTTAGGCAGGACAGACGCTACGCTGGTCAGTCCGACAGTGAGGAAACCGAATGAGTATCAATCGCCTTTTCACCTCTTTTCTCCATTGTACTATCCATTGCTGCTTTGTATGATTTGGCTGATTCTGGACTTATTTTCACACCAGAGGGTGGTGTGAAGTAAGCCTGGGGGAGGCACTTGTGTGTTACTGAACTCTATTTGCTTCCGTTTTTGTTTCTTGAGTCAGTCTTGTTTCTGTTTTTGCTTATTGAGTCAGTCCTAGGATCGAGTCAGTAAAACTCATATGGGAATGAGGACCTTATTTTGTGATGCTATCTAACAACCTTTTGCTTTAAGTTATCTTATTCAGTGAAAGTAGTAGTGACAAAATATGTACAATTGGACCTGGAACACCCTGACTTTATCTCACCTCGCGCTGCAGAAGATTCCGGCCTATAGAGATTACTCTGGAAAGACTCTAACTCCATCTAACTTGAACCTAATATGGACTTAATTCTTCTTGTTATGGGCATTAGATTAGGGAAACGAGATCACACTCAGGACATCTTAATTCTTTCTATCCATCTTGGTTATCCTGTGTGGCTAGCTCATGTTTAGCTAGTTCCTACCATGTACCTTAAAACATTTGTTCCGCCCTCATGAATTTTGTTCTTAAGTTTCATATGTGAAGATATGTGCAAAAATGCCGGAGAGGAAAGGATCAACATAGTCCTCACTCGTTTTCTATCATAGAATACATTTCAGAGCAAGGGCATACATGATCCGAGAGGAAGAGAGCAACCAAGGGGTGTTCTGAGCAGAAAAAAAAAGGGTGAATGAGGAGCTGAAATAAAACCTCCAGGGACACACCATATGTAATTGCCTCCTGCTCGTCATCATCATCATCATCATCTTATGAACTATTTATTCAGTAAATAAAAAAATTATTGTATTTTATTTAAAGGGTTCTAAAAGATGATGAGAAGGAGAAGAACGAATAAGCAATCAGTGCCCCCAGTTGGTCAGAGGAACATAAGATGGGGTAGGAGTAAACAGTGTGAACAAGGGTGATCTGGAAAATGGAGCAACTTGTCAAGAACAAAGGCGCCTGCTCTGCAGAGAAAAACGAGTGGGGGTTGTGGAGATCAATGGATCCATCCTCTCTTGAAATTTTGTGCGATATCCTGCATCCTCTACAGAAAAATGGTAACCCCTAAACACTTGTTAGCTCCACTTAAACACTTAGAAAGCCTTCCTTACACCTAGACCGTCTACCCTGAATGATGCATGTGACAAAAAGCTCACACCACTACAAAAAAGTCAACATTGATAGCAGATTGTTATAGCACATTTTACTGAACTGCTATCGTAGATGAGCTAAATATTTTTGTATTTTATAATAGCGGTAAATAAACGCTATGTTAGAGTGAAACCTAAAATAGCATTTAACTAATTTTCTTTTTAAAATTAATTGAGTGGGAATTTAAAGTCACCGATTCCGCGAATAGTTTCTGGGAAATTAGATTTAAGCGCCAAAAATAATTTTGAAGCGGCTTTAGTAATGCTATCAAAAACATATAATAGCATTTTTATAATGCTAAATTACACAAGAACTTTTGAACCTATTGAAGATTTCTAGTGATTTGTAAGGGCGACGACATCTTCTTCTTCGTTTCTAGAGAAGAACTCCCTGAATCCCCTTGTTACTTATAATAAATCAATGCACTATTCAGTCATGTCTTGTGTGTTTCTCTTTGCTATGAACGAGTAGTCGATTTGTTAGTCTAGGGTTTTAGGGTGTTGACTTATGATTTGAATATAGTTAAGCTCATCTTCTTGTCTTTGTTTATGACTATTCTTAATGCTGGTACTGATCTGATCACTTAGTACTTTAATCTAGGTTTATCTTTTATCATTAATCATGAACTAGGTTGCTAGATCTGTCATTAACGAGCATCATATCCCTGATAAGTGAGAGTAGATATAAGGGTATGAGGTGAGCATATTACATCTGTGTTTAATGTTTGCTAGCGACTCTTGGTCCAAGCGAGAGCTTAGGCATCAAGGTTGCTCTGCAAAAGGAGCAGCTTTACGAGAGCAGGCTGTGCCGATCAAAGCTATCTGAGCTCTAGACTGTTGTACTTCATCATGCTTGAATAATTGTTTGGATTTTTTTGTTAAGACCCGATTGATTACCCTAGGTTGACATCCTTAGAATCTGAATCTAAAACCACTTACTTTATTTGTTACTTGCTTTTTACGATTTTACTTGAGAACACCCTTTTTTGTTTTAGCTCGAAATTGATCTTATAGGAATAAAGAGTAAATCTGGTCCTCTGGAATTGAATCATAAATACTAAAACTATACTGATAGCTTGTAGTAGAATACGACACAATTTTAGTGTATCAATATCAATTTTTTGTCTGCAAAACAATCAAAGACAACCACAGAGAAGTCCCTAAACAAGCTAAATCTAACAAAGCTTTCAACTTTAATTCACAAAAAGCCATAGAGAAGACACAACACAAGCTAAATCTAACAAAGCTTCAAACTTTCATTAACAATAACCCACAAAAAAGTCACGACACTAACCAAACTTCAAATTTTCATTCACAAGAACCCACAGAGAAGTCACAACACAAGCTAAATCCAACAAAGCTTTCAATTTTCATTAACATGAACTCACAGAGAAGTCACAACACAAGCTAACTCCATCACGCTTTAATTGTAAGTCTGGAAGACTTTCCAAACGATTTAATTATAAGTTTTCCAGTAGAACATTTAACGCCGACCTGATAATTCGAAGAAGAAGTAGTCGCCTACGACACAGCGGTTATACATCTGAAAAAATAGATGTGAAACAAAAGCGCTGTGAGAACGAGTATATAAATTGATAGAGACAATGTTTTATGTTCATCTTTCCTTCAATCAATCACTCGACAGTAAGAGATATGATGTACCGGCGCAAGGGTTTACAGAGAAACGACGCTAGGGTTTCCTCTCAGATCTAAAAATAGAGGAAGCGGGTGTGAGAACTTGATTCTGAAATAGAGGAAGCGGCGGTGGGAACTTGATTCTAAATTAGAGGAAGTGACGGCGGATTAGAGAGAATCGACGGAAATCGCGTTCAAAATCGCCTTTGAAATAGTGTTTTATGAATTTCGCGAAAAATGCACAAAAAAATATCTTATATATGTCTGGTAAATAATCCGGTTAGGTTTAAAAATACACTAGTAAAATTAAAGGTTCAGTCTAGTTTGGAGGACTTATTAGTAAGTCATCTGTTGGATAATGTACATCAGACGATTTACTGTTAAGTCGTCTTTTCACCAAATGACTTACTAGTAACTCGTCCGAGACCCTAAATTTAACCCCTAAACTAAATTAACTAACTAACCACGTTATAAAATCAAATTATACTTATATAGTGTTTACTATACAAAGAAATAAACACACTTAACTAAATTTTAAATTTTTCAAAAAAAAAACATTAATGGTTTCCAAAATCTAACCCTAAGAACACATACAATACTAGAACATATGTTGGCCAAACATAAACTAAAGAATATCATGACTAACTACTTTCACTCATCTATGTTAAAAACAATTAAGTTTTGTGATATCTTAATTTTAAAATATATGTTAATTACATAATTGCAAATTTTCACTTATCAAAATATTTTTTACAAAAGTTTTAAATTTTTTTAAGAACTATCCTAGACGACTTGCGGGGGTTAGAAACGTAAAAACATTTCCGTTTTTTTGTTTGTTCACAAGGGCCTAGTTGTGATTTCAATAGCCTTTTAAGTTACTTTTGCATTTGATTTAAGTTTAAAATTACTTGCAATTAAAATCAAATTGTGAGTCATATTTGGAAAATTCCCTTTAAAATTATTAGAAAACTATAAGTTTATTTTAGTTGTAGTATTTATTTAAAATAATAATTGATGCAAAGTAAAAAACATGAATTAAAATAATTACAATTAACATGATTGTTACACGTGCCAATTACATATTTAAAATAATGATATGTGTTAAATCATAATTTTCCTTTTAAAAAAAACTCAAACTAAACGAATTTAATTTTTTTTAAATACAATTTGTTTTTGAAAATACGTTAATTAAAAGAATTTATTTTTTTTCTTATAAATAGTTATTTAATAGTAATTTTCCTTTTCAAGTTTAAAAATTGAATTCAATTTTTTTTCATAAATAGTTATTAATAGTAATTTTCCTTTTTTAAAGTTTTACAAAAATATTTTAAACAAAACAAATTCCATATCAATATTAGTATTAAGTTTCCTAAATGTGGGTTTAAGATAATTACAAAGTAAAACATTATATTATTAAGTTTCTATACAAACTAAATTATTAAAAAATATTATAAATATTAAGTATTTCACCTATTACAAAGAGAATTATAAAAGTAATATCTTATACTTTATTTTAGTATAGTTCTTATTTAAATAATATTATTTTCAAGACCGAATATAATATGTGTTTAAAATAATTAGAAATCTATAAGTTTATTTTAGTTGTAGTATTTATATAAAATAAAAATAACTTTTGCAAAGAATTTTGCAAAGTAAAAAAAAAAACATGGTTTAAAATAATTACAATTAACATGATTGTGACACGTACCAATTACATATTTAAGATTATGACATGTATTAAATCATAATTTTCCTTTAACTAGGTCCAGGTTTGACTAGGTCCATGTTTTGAGTTCGAGAGAAGACATATTTTCAGTTTATTGTTCAAAATGTCTGTAACATAATTTTAGCATTGTACAAAGAATACTTTGTGGTGTGAGTCTTATGAGACAACTCATGATGATGTAGTTAGACGTGAATCTTTATAAAAATATGTATAATTGTTCACTGTAGAACATCTATGTAATTTCTTTCATAGTTCTTATTAATATAACTAACCAACGCTAACAAAACTATAATTGTTTTATATCATCGATACACATTGATATTTATCTATAATTTTAAAACTAATATATAGTTACAAATAAATAAGTATATCTATATATATTGATCTGTTACTAATGTTTAAAACTAATCCATTTTCCTCAGTTACAAAACTGAAGTAATAGTTGATGATGGTAATTATTTGATGATGATAATATACAGATAACTGGAACAATTACAGAAGAAAAATCGCATAAAAAACCTTCAAAGTGGCACTCACTATAACTTTGAACTTATTTAATTAGAATATTAAACCTTCAATTTAGTTTTTGTATCACAAAAAACCTTCAACCTAGCTTATTTGTTCATGAAGTCAAAACTGTGATCTCTTAACTTATAATATCAAGTGACGTGTTAATTTTTTTCAATTAACAAACGTAAGTAACATTAAATAACAATAAAACCCTAAATAAAATTAGAAATTATAGAAAAAAGCTAAAATTGATTTTAATAAATATCAATATATTTTCTTAAAACTTTAAAGTTTTTAAATTGTAAGTTTTGCAAAACAAAAAAAAACAAAAAGCCTTTTTAAAAGAAAATACAAAAAGCAATAAAATATTCTCACAAAAATTAAATAATTTTAAGCATTATCACAAGTGACATGAACACTTTTTGTCATATTATCATTAAGAGTAATATTTTTGGTTAAATCGATAATGACACTTGTAAATTCTTACGAAGCTAATTTAATTTTTTTAAAAGATTTCTGTATTTAAAAAAAACGGCAAAACATTTATTAAAAAAACTTCAAATTTTACGAAAATATTTTGATTTTTATTAAATTCAATTTGACAAAAAAATTTATAATTTTTATTGAGGTTTTTATTTTTATTTATTATTAATTATATTTATTAATTAAAAAATCAACATCACCTGCTATTGTAGGTTAACAGATCATAGATTTGACTTGATGAACAAGTAAGACAAGTTGAAGGTTTTTTGTGAAATAGTTCACAAATTTTGTTTAGTCAATTTCTATTGATAATATTGTGAAAAAAAAGCAAAGAACGAGAAAAAAAGTAAAAAAAAAAATCAAAGATGTATTCTTTTTCATTTGTATTTCTATCTCTTTTGTTAAAGAAGACTATGTGCTTTGAATAAATTCAAGGTAGCTTAATATAACTTCAAAAAGTTTTTTGTAACTACTATTATTTTTATTTTACTATTTTTGTTGCATTTTACTGTTTCACATTTTTTATGAATAATCATAAGAAAATTAGGATGTTGTCATGTTTATTTTTTATGTGTTTGGTCATACGGAAATCAAACACATATTTGATATAATTTTTTAATGTTTGGTTAAAAAAATCAAGTTCCATGCATCGTATTATTACATTTTTTTATTTTTACTATGTTTTTATAATTCATTTTTAGTTAAGTTTTTATAATTAAAATATATCATCAAAAAATAATGAATTCGGAAAATTATATAAAACGGATCAATAGTAAGAAAGTTATTTATTGTTATTAAAAAGGTGAAAAGTAAGTAATTTAAAAAATAGAAAGAACAAATAGGAATGAATTTTCTCTTAATTTATGTAAAGATAAATATTTAGTCCTTTTCTTCTTTTATTAAAAAAAATATATTTCTAGTTATGTAATTAATTTGTTTTATGGGAAAATTATGGTCCTGCAGTGAGTCCAATAAAAGAGAGAAGCAAGACTCCAAATTATATACATGATATTGAATATCATATATTTGAAATGAAACTAAAACAAAAAAAAATCTTCTTAATGATTGTTTCTTCTTCATGTTTGTTACACATGTACTAATAAATATAGTTATTCACACAATCAATATTCAGAAACATAATTTTCTCAAGAACCTATATTTTTGTGGCTACAAGAATCAAAGCAAGATAAAATTGCATAAGGTATTAAGAGTTTCATTGCCTCTAAATTAGATGATAAAATGCTGATCTATAATGTTTTCTATTACCTAAACAACTAAGATTATTTTCAATTCACTGATATATTCATCTATAAATTTTGTTCTAAACTAGAGAAATCCTACTACAAAGGTGGATTTGTTTCAATATATGATTATGTAATAGATTTCATCTATTTTTATAGAGATGAATTTTTTTTTCTCTAAAATACAGAAGCTATATAACAGAAATTTACCTATATAATAGAGTTTATCTATTTTGTGAGAAAATATAGATCTTGATTGGAGATATTTTAAATAAAAATAAACCAAACAAACCAAAGTATAGAAATGATAAATGCACAAAAAAGCCGAAACCTTACAATAACAACACAAGCATTACTAAATTACAATCGAAACTACATAATATGTTTGAGTAAGAAGAATAACAAAGCAAGTTAATAAAGTGTATGCCATTATCATATACTCGGTCTCGCTTGTTTTCTCTAGCACTACGTATATGTGCCATGATTATTGAAATAGAAATCTAACCAAAACTTATGTGAAAAAACAAATTTTGATTCCTAAAATGAATTCCACACACCATTTATAAAAACATACAATTTCAATAAAAAATCTTATTTTTAAGTTTTTTATTAATTAAAATATTAATCATGCACGGTCAATATCTAGTACATTATACAAATACGTGCATTTGAAACAATTCAATCCACAGAGTCCCAATACTGACCACAATAAAGATTTAAACCAATAATTTCTAAGACCGACGACTCCTCTATGATTGATGACATGAAAAACGTTTTCATTGTAGATGCACATGTGGGGACACGGTTCACAATACAGAAAGGGACCAGAGTCACTTAGAGGAACACAACTCACAGGAATGCTAAAAATGCCATGTTTCTGCAGTGCACCAGGCAGTAAGAACAACATTGACCACCCACGAGCCAAGCTTCTCAAGGACTTTTGAACCCTCCAAACACATTACAAATGCAAACACGGGTCTAGAACTTTTTCTTGTCGCAGGTGTGGCAAAGCCTTTGCAGTGTAAGGAGATTGGAGAACACATGAGAAGAATTGTGGTAAGCTTTGGTATTGCTCATGTGGCTCGGATTTTAAGCACAAGAGGTCTCGTAAGGACCACATCAAGGCTTTTGGGAATGGTCATGCTCCTTATGGGATTGATAGCTTTGGGGGAGTCACGAGGACTACTACGAGGCGTCTTCTGATATCAAGCATCAAGATGATTGCAACGACAATGAGTGTTAATTGTGTTCTGTGTGTTTGTTTTGTTCTCTCATGCATTAAATTTGTATGCATGTGCTCTTTAGAAGTTAACTATGTTGAGTTAAGCTTGAATCAACTTGACTCGCAAGTTAACTAATCCTATAGTGTTTTGGTTTTATAAGGATTAGAAAATATTTTTTTTTGTGTTTTGTGTTAATCCTAATGAGTTTAGGATAAGTTATAGGTTATATAAGGAGTTACCAACGTGTGGCATCCTTTATGGGTTGTGTGAGATTTGAGAGATTAAGTTTTGAGGTTATTTTCTAAATCAATAAGAAGTTGAGATTCTTATTTGAGTTTTTGTGAGTTTTATAACAAGATTACAAGTTCGTGTGTTTGGTTTGATTCAATAAGTGGTATCAGAGCTACAACAAAATCATGGGAGATATCATTCCGGTCAAGAAAGAAAGAGGAGAAGATATCTCATCCATTAAATGCCCAATGCTTACCTCAAGCAACTATACGGTTTTGGCAATTAGGATGAAGATAACATTAAGAGTGAATAAAGTTTGGGATATAATAGAAACAGAGTCAACAGATCGTAATAATAGCGATCTAGCCATGGCCCTATTGTTTATGTCAATACCATAGAGGCTGATACTTCAAGTTGGTGATCTTGATTCTGCAAAGAAGATGTGGGAGGAAATACAAGTAAGAAATGTGGGACTGATAGGGTAAAGGATGCACGATTACAGCCATTGATGGTGAACTTTGATCGGATCAAGATGAAAGATTCAGAGAGCATTGACAAGTTCGCTGAGAGACTCTCAGAGATAGCATCAAAATCAGCTGCACTAGGAATTATCATCGAAGAACCGAAGCTAGTGAAGAAGTTTCTTATGTGCCTTCTAGCCAAATACTTGCATATTGTGGCTACTATTAGGCAGTTTCTGGATCTCAACACTACTGGATTTGATGACATAATAGGCCGGTTAAAGGTCTATGAGAACCGTGTTACAGTAGAAGAAGAAGTTGCAGATCAGGGAAAGTTGATGTATGGAAATACTGAAGGACAAGCCTGATGGGAAAAGCACAATTGGTCACATGTTCTACGTTGGAGAGAGTCCAAAAACTTGGTGTTCACAGAAGCAGGACATTGTGGCTTTGTCTTCGTGTGAGGAAGAGTTCATGGCTGCTACAGAAGCTGCAAGACAAGCATTATGGTTGCAAGAACTATTAAAGGAGATCACTGGAGAAACACGTGAGAAGGTTACCATAAGGATTGATGACAGGTCTGCAATTGCATTAACAAATGATATCACTCAAATTACCCTAAGGAGTGAATTACTCTCTCAAATAAGAGGTTCAGTTGTAGTACTTAGGGATCGAATAAAGAGGAGCTAAGGAACACAAAAGATGCAATCCAATATGATTATGCTAGGTTGAAAAGGTTTAAATGTAA
>JABAYD010024634.1:8495-19522 GCA_014822095.1 Diplotaxis tenuifolia | reverse complement strand
AATCCCTAGTAATACAAAAAATAGTTTTTAGAGTAATTTAACCAAACAGCCCATGTAAAAAAAAGAAATAATAGCCTATGTGAGAGCTTAGTATCAAAAGACAGCTAAAAGAACCAAAATGCAGAGATCGAAGTTCCGCAAAATCCAACAGCGTGTTGTAAGGGAAAGAGGCAGGAAAGAGGAGCTCAATGAAGGAAGGATTCTGTGGAGGAATACGCAGCTGTAAGATGCAAAGTCCGCGGATTTACTGAAAAAGGTGACGATTTTTGAGTACTGAATCATCGCGAAGAAGATTACGAGAAATTACGCGGAGAGAGATACATCTGCTAGTTAACTCCAGAAGAGTTGTTTTCTCCATGAAAGAGATACAGAGGACCAAGAAGAGGAGATGATAGAAACATAGGAGTTTATTCTCAGAGGCCCCTGTGACCTTTGAAAAGTTCTAACTTTTCCTATCATTAAAATACAGTTTGTTTTCTTTTATTATTTTAAAATATAAAACGTGTTAAATACATCTATAACCCTAATTAAATCAGATAATTACATAGTCCGGCCACCGAAACCCGACCCACCCAAACACATACGGGTATAACCCAGTTCCTAAACTTAAACGATGCATTTCAGTCTCTTCTCTTCTCTCTTTCTCTCATGTTCTTCCTCTCCTCTTTTGATTCTCAAAAACGGCGACAAAAACTCTTGTCTTCTTCGAAGAAAATCCTAGATCAAAACTCATCGTTTCTTCTCCTTTCTTCTTCTTCGCCTGTTTTAATAGAGACTCCATCTTGTCTTCTCTCCTCTCTTTCTCTCATGTTCTCTCCTTTTGATTCCCAAAAACGGCGACAAAAATCCTAAATTTACAAACTCATCGTTTCTTCTTCTTCCTTTGTTCTAATCGAGATTCCATCTTTTAAAGCGACATTCTTCATCTTTGTAAGTGATTTATTAACTTTGATTTTGTTTTGTATAGTATTTATGTCAGATAAAAATTGGAAAAATTTGAAGATTTATTTGAGTAAATAAATGAAAGATTTTGAGTTTAGATAAAGTAATGATTCTGGATTGTGCATGAATGTGTGTTGTTTGTGTTGTTTTTGGATGTTCAGAGGAAGGAGATAATGATGGCAGGCAAACGGGGAAGAAAAAACAAATAGGAACTCCACAAGAGTCCAAGGAAACATTGCTCATGCTGCAGAAGAGCATGTGGAAGAGCCATCCAAAGGGAACAATAGTGATGATCTGTGTGAACTCTCTAAGGTATAATATTCTTTATTTTGGTTTTACTGGAAAAAATGGAAAAGAAAAATCGTGATGAAGTTTTATTGACGTTGATATTGCATATAGAGTAATTGAGGGGGCATGTCCTAATTTTTACCTTAGACTGCCATGAGTATCTGAGGAAATATTTGAAGCTCGGGGGTACTAAGTTTGTGGATTATTACTTCGGTGGACTAAAGAAGATCACCATAACTGATGGGGAGCCCAAGCTGTTTTCTATAAAGACGGCATGTAGTGATAAATTAAAATGGCTATCTTTTTTTTCCTTGATCGGGTTATCAGAGGACATGCAAATGATTCCGGACTAGTAACCATTTCATCTTAAGGATTGTGGAAGATGTGGATGTTTGCAGAATATTTTCTTGGGGTCGTCTAATATTTGAGGATGTACTAAAGAGCATTAAGCATATGATGGAGCTTCTGAAGGGTGAAGTGCACACGGCGTCTGGCTTTCTTAGATTCATAATTCCATAATTTCATTAGAGGTAAAACATACAATTTAGTAAATATTAGTAGTTTTTTAACCGAAAATAAATCTGTTACTGTTATAATATTTGCGTAGATTTTGGCACAATGGAGGAGAATTCTTAAGGATGATGAAGACAGTTCAAGCAGTTACGATATTGAGGCAGCTGAGAAGAGGAAAGTAGTGGCGGATGCCCAATAGAAGAGAAATCTTGCTGAATCTGATTGTGATGAAGAGGTTGAAGAGAAAGGAGTTCAAGAAGATAATTTGCAAAAAACCACCATGGTTGCAATCACCTTACCCCGGTGAGATAGAAGGATAAAAGAAAAAGCTTAAAATCCTTATGTTATATGTTATCTAAGTAGGAGATGTTTGTTTGAACTTGTTAGGTATTATTATGCTTTTGTATATCATGTTGTTGCTTTTGGATGTTCTTTGAACTTGTTAGGAACTTGTTAAGTAAAATTGGTATATGTTGAAACATGTGTGGCTAATTCGATTTCAAGATAACTTATGTCAAAAATGAGTTAGATGGAATACTGGTTTTACTAGTGTCTTTATTAGGCTAAAAAAAACACTTGTCAAAAAAAAAATATAGCGCATGTTAAATGTGAAATGTGTCGTACACGTTAAAACAATATAATACAATAAAGTAGAGTTCTTTCTCTTCATCTAGGGAAAAAAAAGACGCATGTCCACTTATTCTCGTGTGGGTTTCTAATTACAGAATGCAGGCCCAAAGCCTTTCAATTTTTGTTTCTTCTCAGCATTATATTTTTTTCCCTGTCCACTTATTCACATGTCTGGTTTCTTAAAAACGAGTGGGCTTCCAATTACACAACTCAGGCCCGAGGCCTTTCAATTTTTTTATTATTATCTTTATATTTTTTTCTCCTTATCCTTTAGGGTTAACTTCTTCGCCGTCGATGCTTTTTGATCCTTTAAACGGAAGAGCGTAACATCTTCATTACTTCTGATCTTAACTCTCGCCTTTACCTCTTTCCCCACTACGACGAATTCAATTAGTCCCTTAGCATTCCCTGAGTCATTTAGTAGCTTCTCCACTATAAATAACCCTCCTCCACAACATGAAATTCACGTCTAGCTATATCTATTAGAATGTGTCACGTTGTTGACCTCAACAAACGATGCAAGTGTTGCTTCTATTACAAGCAACTCATGAAACTTGTTTATTTCATATGAATGTGTCTTGGACAAGACACACCCATACGTTGCTATCATTACTGTTTCCACTTTCAGTTACTATATTATTCACTTCCGTTCATGTTTTGTTAACTTTTGAACTCATATTGCAAGTTTTGCCTTATACTTGGCTTATTAATTAAAAAAAAATCCTATTTTCATCAGACTAGAATAAAAAAAACGTAAAACTCCATTCATATATAGACAGTCTACAAATCGCCAATAACAAAATTTAACATCGAAACAAACGTAAAAATACGGGTAAACACTAGACAGAACAAAACTTCATATGACCAAACTAGACTGTTTTAATATAATGGATCAACGGCCAAAACAATAAAACTTTAATAAATTTAGAAAAAGGGAGCATCTGCTTTACACTATGGACATGTGAATAAACATTCTACTGATGTTTAATAACTTCCTAAAAATCCACTACACAAAAACCAAAAAAAGATTAAAATAACACAAACCACACCTTAAACGATACCACAACAGATTAATATCTACGCATAATGGTTCAACGAAGTTAACAACTTTAACAAATCAAACTCGGAGGATCGTAAGATAAATACACCAAAAAAATCACACTTAGCGAAATTAAACAGACACACACGGACATGAAAATGTATAACCAACCACACAGACACGAACATGAAAATTTATAACCACACCCCACTACGCATGGATAGCTCATTCCATTAAGAACCAAAATAAACATTAAAATGCAGTGACAACCATGGTAGACGAAAAGAACCAGACAAACGCCGCAACACTATAAAACTGTGAAAGATCAGAGGAAAACATATTTACATCAAACGTAAAAAAAATGGATGAACCATCAAAATTATGTCTCGAGTTTCCAAAATTATTATTTTTACACAAATTTTATAAATAATTAGGCAAAAATACAATCAAACACCTACATATGTGGGCTAATTTTAATTTTAAAATGATAAAATCGCATAATTGTTTACATTGTAAATTATATTATTATATAAAAATCCGGCGCGCAACCCCGGCACACCACTAGTAATTTATAAAGTAAGAAAAGTAAAATGTGCAGCCATTATGTATATAAATTTAATATTCTAATTACACTTAGTAATTCTTGGTAATCTTCAAGGAGTTAGTAATACTATATTGCACATAGTAATTTTTTGGCAAATTTTATGTTTATCTAGTTAAACTAGTAGAAAATGAACTTTTTTTTAGTAAAACCAAAGATTTTGCATTATAATTGTGGTTAAAGAAAACAATTACAACTAAACTTTTCCACGAATATATAATTTATTAGAATTTCTTTACTATGGCCCAACCTTTCACTTCGTAACAATGAAAGTTAAAGGAGTTTTAATAAAAAAAAGAATAGGTTTTCTTAAACTATTAAAAATAATCATAAAAACAGTCTTAATATACATATTTATTAAATAAATAGTCTATGAATTGATAATAATCATGAAAATATATTGGTTTTGTATACTAAACATAAATACTGCAACTCATAAATATGTAGTCCAAATAACACTTAATAATATCAGTTATCGTAGTAGTCTGAATAACACTTAATAAAACCAATAATCCTAGTAGTCCAAATAACATCAGTAATACCAGTTACCACAGTAATGTTGTGCGAAAAGCATCATAAAGGTCTAAGAAGTCATCCTCTGTATATGCATGTGCGCATTCCATAAACTTAAATGCACAAGTTTCTCTATGGTTACAAATGTGGCCTTTAACATTTTGAGAAAAATTCCATAACAGTATCCATGAGTGGTGTGAGGGGACACTACATCTAATGCATTGATCAAGCTTTTGTTTCTGTTTGAAAGAAACATCAATACGGGACATCACCTATCACTGATTTCAATTGTTCCATAAACAACATCCAGCTATCATGTTTCTCACCATCTTCCACAACGAAAGTAATTGGGTAAGTGTGATGATCGGGATCCTGAGCAGCCGCAACTAACAGAACTCCATCATAAACATTCTTGAGGTGTGTAGCATCCACAATGAGGACTTTCCTCATCGTGCTGAACCCTTCTTGAGGTGTGTTGCATCATTATTAAAGACAATAATTCATTTTCACACTTTACCGTCTTCTCTTATTAATATTAATTATTTCAAATCTACAAACATAGTAACACCAGTAAATACTAGTAAAATTCTTGGACATAGTAATCACAGTAGTACCAGTAATACCAAAAATTGTCCTTCCACTACTAATACACTTTTAAAGACGATTTTGTTCGGATTTTTTCAGTATTCATGGTATATACTCTATCTTAATGAAATTATAAAAAAAAAATCATCAAAAACAGACTTACATATATATCTCTATCCAATACCCTAAAAATCGTCATTTTATATATCTCTTAATTTTCATTGACACTTATTTTTCTTACACAAGCCGATTTATACATTTATTTTAATAACATTCCACTAATAATTTCATCAAAAACAACCAAAAATATACCTTAAATTCTTAAAGAAAATATTCAAAATGTTCCATAATATCTCAAATTTTCGTGAAATCTTACATTTTAACATTACCCATCATATACACTACATTAAAATGACATTGCTTCAAACATTTCATCATAAAAGTACATAAAATATACCTAAAATCACCTAAACCCTAGATTCAAAATTGTCTATAAAATCGTAAATATTTCATGAAATCTTATATTTTAAACATTACCAATGATATACATTACATTTAAATGATATTTCTGGAAAAAAAAATCATCAAAAACGGATTTCAATTACATGTTTTAGAAACTTCAAACTCGTCAATGGAGAAAGAAGTAGAAGAGATGTTACTCGTGAAGAAACTCTCCGTGAGAAAGAAGCGAAGACATGTAGACCATAATTTATTTGATTAGTTAATATTGTGAAGTGGGCCATGATGATAGTTGATTTATTAAATTTAAGATATTAATATATTTATGATGTGGATGAAAAGGTGGTTGAGGAGGTGGATGATATATAATAAATAAATAAAATGTTAGTTTGGTATGTACAAATACAAAAGGGTATTGAGAATAAAGAATGGAGATAGATAATAGAATTTTTCCCATAAGGGCGTCCGAGAATAAACTCCTAGAAACATAGCCTGTGAAATTATGTTATTGGGTCTAGCCATTGATGGGCTTTTAATACAAAAGAGAAGATAGAGATAAAGCCTGAGAATTTGTTCTCTTATTCATCCTTCAATATTGTTCTTGTTTTAAGGTATCTTCAATTCTATTCTATTTTTTTCATTTTAAAATACAATTGAAAATAGAATTTTACATTATAATAGAGTAAAAAATAAATTTATTCTATATGTAAAATAAGTTATTTTTATTTTATTTATGACTCTATCTTTAAATTTAAAATAGATGTACTCTATATATAAAATAAGTTATTTTTATTTTATTCATGATTTTGTTTATAACTTTAAAATAGAGTATCATTGAATTTATAGAATTTCTTTATTTTAAAAGAAAAAATAGAGTGACCTATTGGAGATGATCTAAGAACCAAAATAAAACTAGTATACTTGTTTATAAATCCAAATCAGTTTCATAAATAATATCTAAAATACATATCAAAATCAGAAAATATCTAAAACCCTGATTATATGCAAATTATAATCTCCTAACAATTGTATTACAAAAAACCAAAGAAAGTCAAATGTATTATCTACTATCTAAGCTGTAGAAGGCCCTTCAAGACGAATGTAATCATACATAAGACCTTCAAAAGGCCCCATCGCTTTGGCCTGACGTAGATAGATTGTGTTGGTTCCGGTTCTTAGTAACCTTCCAGGCACATTGATGCCATAAAGATGGTAGGCTCCATGGATACCATGTCTTGCTATAGCATTATCTCTTCCGATGTTACCCGTAGAGAACAATGGCGGCCAAGAGTGTTCGTTGTTGAGCCTTACTTGTAAGTTAGCACGTGCAGCCGAGGCTAAAGCGAGTTGCAATGTGTAGCTACCTTGCCAGTTCAAAAATGGGAGTTCAAACACAATCTGCCATGTTGTTGGTACATGGGTAGAACCAATGTTCCTGCAGAAAAAATAAATAAATATTAATTTCAAATACTTGAAATCCTATAGAATTTTATTTGTTTACATGATTTATTTTTTTACCTTGTGACATGAGCATAGAACCAGTCTTGACTATAGTTACTAACTCCAACTGTGTAGACGAGGTCATGAATTGGATATAACTCAGAGTAACGTTGCCATAACCCATATTGCCTAAACCTGTGGAACAAACAGCAAAAATGAAAGCATTAATAATTTAGCACCAAAACCGGTTTTGGAACAGTGTTAACCGGGATTATGACGGTAAAAGACTTACTTGTCAGTGTGGTTTAAGTATAAGGGATTCATTGTATTCATGTATGGTTCCGGTACAAAGTATTCTCTGGCGGTTCGGTCCGGTACACCAATCTCCCACAACGTTGGACCGTTCCTTGGAGGCTGGAACACAACTCTATCAAGATTTATCTCTGAACCTGCAGCTATGGTAACTAGGTTTTGGTATGTAAAGTCTCCGATAAAACCGGGAACCCATCCGTATAGATTATACGTTCCCGGTCTAACGTTATTAATCGTGAAATAGCCGGTTTCGTTCGTCTGCGTCCAAAATTGGTATCCCTGCGAAACACAAAATATATTTAATTACAAAAGTTAAATTAAAATAAAGAAGAGACGTTAAAATGTAATAATGACAAACCTTAGTATTTGTCTGCCAAGAACCAGCTTCTCCCGGTGGTGCTAAACCGACGTATGCAGATCCTGCCGGAGTCAAGAATCTGATAACGTTTGCAAAGATAAAAAAAATAATATTAATAAAAAGTCAAAAAGTAAATATTTATTAATATTATTTGGACTTGTGTATGTAAATATACCTGTCGTTGACAAAGAGTCGACCGGTAATGGTTCCTCTTTCTTGACGAGTAGGAAAGTCAGAGGATGCTACAAAATCGTACGGCCAGGCTTCAACTTCTTGTTCAGTCTGAAAAATAATATAACGATATTAACGTCTCTTCTTTTTTTTTTTTTTGGTGCAAATGTTAAAAAATTAACGTCTCTTCTTCAATAAGTTACGTACTAAAATTTTAAATAAAGATTATAACAAAACTATACCTGTCGTTTAGCATCTTCCCATAATGAATATTGTGGATTATTGCCGGTAGTATCAGAGTTCAAGTAAATGAAAACAGGCCCCATGACCTTTTTCCACGCTTCACCAACTTTGTACCTTGTCTCCATGTCCGAACCAACATAATGCTCGCTTATAAAGGTCTGCATTATCAAGTCAATTAATTAAAATAATTAAAACAAAACAACAGTCTAAGATTCATGAGTTTTGGATCAATCCTTACCGTGAGGGTCGTGGGACCGACGTGAGATGTGAGCTCCTGCTTGACCGGTCCACCAGAGCGGTATTCACCACTCGGTGAGATGAGCCAGAAACCAACATTGGACTTGGTCGAGACCCAACCATGCACCTTGTTGTCCTTGACCTCACATGTGTACTGGTACTTATCATCCACCTAATATTATTCAATTTGATCAATGTTCAATATATACTCGAGTTAAGTTTAATAGATTTCTAATCCGTGTACACCCTATATTCAGCTGGGAGCTTTTTAATTGTATATAAAAAAATAGTTACCTGGTTTTTGAACATTTGGTTGTGAGGATTAGCCAATTGTACAGCCTCTTTGTAAGCAAGGGGCTTGGCACGGCCATTGTGGATGTCACGGTCCTCGTCTGTTGGCATTTGTCTTTGCCGATTATCTGCCACCACCATGTAATGGAATCTACAAACATACTTATACCAAATTTTGATAAACTTTGTTATGCAAACAAATAACATGGATATCTTTTTATAATATAAACATATAAAATACCTATCAGGGTTGAGTTTGAATGCGAGTCGAATTAGACCCATCTCCACTTCTGGCCATTCAGGTTGTCTCTCAAAAATTCCATACGTGTAGATTCCGGAAGTATTTGTACGTATAATATATCTCTTGTCTACGTTTAATGGAATATGATCAGAACCACCATTCCATTTTCTAGAGAACGAAATCTCCACTTGTTCTTCGTTTTGAGTTATGATTCTAAAGTTGGTTCCTTCAATCCTGATGAACATTGAAAAAATAGCTTCGTAAATTACAAAGACTTTTTTTTCTTGAAAATAAATTATCAAACCTATTGTATTTACACTGACAATTTTAGAGAAATTATTAAATGAAATAGTTACGTACCTATCCAAGCTTGGGAGAATGTTTTCTCTTTGCCATGTTATGTCCCAGTACCTAACAAAACACGTAAACAAGATAATTTTCATATACTATTTTGATTACTACAATAGAAAATCGCTGAAATTAATTACCCTCGGGCTCGGAGATATGGATTAAGAACATTGTCGATATCTTTATATTTGATCCCAGTTACAACTCCTTCAGGACTCGAGAAAGTCACTCTGAAAATTCCATTGTCCACTATCACCTGAAAGAATTAGTTATTTATATTAGTTATTTTTTGAAGCTTTTAGAATGTATATATATTTGCATGATATTTTCTACAATCATTTATTGAAGACATGGTGTTGGTGTATATACCTCTTCAGATCCATGTTTGTGTCTCATCTGCTGCACTGTTGGACCTCTTGCACTTATTCCCTGTAAGTTCCTGTAGAAGTTCAATAATAACAATTAATTAAATAACGTTAATGAACTGAATTGAAAACGCTCAATGCACATACATACAATTAATTGAGTTAATTATAACGCAATGAAAGTTTGTTTCGAATGTTAGCTAGATACAAAGAATTGTGTAACCTTCAAGGACTTGTTAGTAAATCGAATTTTCATTAACAAAATCTAGACTATCTTCAAACTCATACGAAAATCACAACTTCTAGCATAAAACAAACGTAATATGCATGAGATTTAAGTAACATATCACGAAGATCAAAAGATAAACTGACCTTGTCGGCTCAGAAAAAGCTATCGGGAGAAGAAACAACAGAAGGAAACATATCATCGACGAAGCTATCTTCTTCTGCGAAATCATCTTTTCTTTTCCAAATCTCAAGATCGAATTTAATGTAAGAATAAGATGTCTGCGGAGACATCCATATTTATATATGTGTGTGGTTTACTTTGTTGTTAAACAAAATCCAAGACTAAACGGGAATAGGTGCACCAAAACCTAACTATGAGTTACTTTGACTTCTGAAATTAGAGTTCTAATATGACTCGGTTTCATATAAGAACACGGAAAATATTTGAGTTTCCTTCTTCTATTGTACTTTTATTTCCTTACTTTTTTTCTCATAATATATAATTTGTTTTGCAATTTAATAGAAAACTTCCTGATGATTTGTTTTTGAAGTTTCTGAAAGTGTTTTATCAAAGAGTTATATTCTGAAGTTTTTTATTGCATTTACAATGAACGTAACAAGTTGTAACATTGCGAGAGAGAAAAAAAAACTAATTTAACATTTATTTATCAACTAATAACTATTTCTTCTGCTAGCAAAAAATAATCACGAATATACACTTCTAAACTTTTGAAATATTAACAATTTTTCTATTGACATACCTATCTTTTTTTTGTCAACAATTTATTGACATCTTATCTTATCAGCATGTTATGTAGCACAAACTTAAATTTATTTCTCTTAATTACAGATTTTCTTCAAATTTGTAGACTTAATAAAATTTTCACAAAAAAATTATAATAAATTTATCACATTTGACCATTAATTTACCTAATTTACACAGATGTATAAAATATTTTATGTATTTATCTTTTCTTATGCCACATATCTCCTTGTTTTGACAGATTCAATTACATATTGACTTGTTTATTATTATTTGACCACAAACTTACTAATTTTGCTAGATTTAGCTAGGATATGATATATACTCATTCATTATTTGACCAAAGATTTAGTTACCATTTTTAAGCCTTCTTTAAACTTTGCCACATATAGTAAAATCTCTATAAATTAATATGTTAAAATTTTGAAATTTAATTAATTTATAGAGATATTACTTTACA
>JABAYD010024633.1:0-13445 GCA_014822095.1 Diplotaxis tenuifolia | reverse complement strand
GTTTATTATAAACTACTTTTTTAAAATATAATAAATATAAAAACAAAGAAAATGACACATGGCATTATTTGCCCCCTATGGAGAAAAAAAGCCAACTTTATTATATAAGATTAGAAAGTTAAGATTCATAGAACCTAACTTTCATAAAAATGTAATCGACCATGATACTTGAGCAGTGACCAAAAGTCAAACTTGGCTATCTTGCTCTCCAAATGATCAGTTGGAAATCACCATTGGTTTTAATCTGGCTCTAGTTTGTCATTATTCGTTTTCATAACTCTATCTAAAGAATATGATCATGAGAATTACGAATCTATTGAAAGAAGTGAACCGACCATTTAAGCTTGGACCAACGGATAATATTTTGGTGACATGGGATGTAATTACCATATTTTCAACTGTTTTTTTAATAACCGGATGATTCCAAACAGAACTTAGATTAATTCAGAAGTCTGTGAAGCGATGGATGTTTTTGTCACTAAAGTTTTTAATATACAATACTCTTTGTTTCAATATATACTAGATTCCGACCCGCACAACCGTGTGAATATATATTTTCATGTTTTATATAGATATTTGTTTTTCATAATCAATATTAATTTTTAATGTTACTCACATATTTAAATATTTGTATAATTATTTAATATAAAATAATTTTATAGTTCACATGCATTAAATTCAAACCATCACATATATATGTTGCTTCTTATTATATATATGTATTGAATTTGCGTTTGATTATTAAGCCATTTTTATGTATGAAAAACCTATTTAAAAATATTTTTGTATATAATTTATTATGATTATAACCCGTAATTTAAAGCGCTAAAATATTTTTGTGCATCGTTTTACGTTTATTCATTTTATATAATAATTTATGTATATAAAAAATTTAGATAAGTTAATTTTTATAAATATATTATATTTTTAGCCTAAACATTTTATGTTTATTAAAATAAAATATATTAACTTATCAGTTTAAAATAATTTTATCATATTTAGTTCAATATAATGTTTTTTATTTTAAAAAGTTAGGTATTATTATAAAATAGATAAGGTGGGATCTAATTTAATTATTTTCAGTTTATAAAAAATAGCTGAAAATATATATTAATGTATAATAAATTTTTTATTACTGAGTACAAAATTAGAGAAATATTTATATTCAATTTTGGACATTTAATATCTTGTTATATTCTTTTTTAAAAGATTTGTTAAAATTTCTAAATATTATATATATATATATATTATTAAAATATTTTAGAAGATATTATGATGAAAATAGTTAAAAATATTACATATTTTTAGCATTAAGGATATACATTTAAATTAAATGCTGGTCTAAATAAAAATATCATACATAAAATAAATTATGAAATTTATTTTAATATAATAGATAGATATGTTTTTACAAAAATTAAAATAGATATACATATTTATTTATAACAAAATAATTTAAAAATTTTTAGTTATTTTGAATTAATCAATTTCATTTTTAGTAAGATTGAATATAACTAAAAATATTTAAATTTTCGTTTATAAATCAAAACTAAATTCAATGTTAATTTCTAATTATATTTTATGATAATTTAAATTAAACTAACTAATTTTCCAAATTAAATTTAAAAAGATTCTAAAACTATTTTATAAGATTTTGTTAGAACACTTTAAATATATTTTATTTTATTTCAAATAAAAATTGGGTCTCTAAAAACATAAAGATATTAAAAGATATAATAATGAAGTTATATAAGTTTAATTTTATTTAGGAATAGGTCCAAATTTTTAAAAATTACACATGAAATGAATTCATGACTTCTGTTTTAATATATAAGATGTACGACATTTTAGAGAAATTTTGTTTTTTACAAGATAAATTTTTTTTTTTTTTTGACATCGAATATTACAGACTCATATAGACCCTGTAAACCAAACCGGTAGCTCTGTATACAAGATAAAATATTTTTTTGAATTTAGCCAACTTTGTTTTATCAAAACTGTATCACCAATTATGTTTTTATTCTTTTATTTATAATTATATAAAATATTTTAATTATATTTTAATGATACTTTTGTTAAAAAAACGATTTTTAGTAGTTGTGTACAGAAGTAAAATATCATATAATATGAAATAAAGGGAGTATAAAATTGCAAGAGGAGGGATTCAAACCATATCCTTCTATTTCATATAATCACGAGTCTTGAGCCAGTGAACCACGATGAATCAGACCGTCACAATTTATAAAATTTGACAATACTGTACATAGTAACCCATTACGTTTGATTAACTACCTTTTTCTCTAAAATGTTTTATTAGAAAGGACATTATTTGCTTCACAAGCAAAGGTTTTGATTCAAACTAAACAAAAATTAAATTTGTGTTGTTGTATGATGATGTGTGATAGTTATGTAATTTGTAGAAATTGCGTCGTGTGAACCCTCTAAATCAACAATTTGAAACAGTGAATAAACGTCACAAACTCGTTGAATTGTTGATATGGTAAACGTTCTGATATTTGGTTCTTCTGTCAGTGTGCTTTAAGGGCTGTACTCTTATGGGCATCAAACACTTTTGTAATATTTTGGTGGGCTACACTTGCTCCATTGTATCTAAGAAAAAGGATTCTATATTGCCGTGTTCTTTTATAAGACGGACGATCGGCGGTTGCGTCAATATAAATACGAGAAAATTGTCATTTAAATTACGAATTTTCAAATTTGGTTAAAAAAAATCATGAATTACTCTTAGACCTTTTAAAATACCAACTTATTTTGAATAGCCATTTTAAACTTTAAATTAGTTTGACTAAACCAAATTAGACACGACGTTAATTCGGATAAAAGATTGATTAGATGGAGTTAATCGCCGTCTCTAATCTCCGTTAAGTCCAAACGATGTCGTTTTAAAAATACTAAAAATTTGCATCCGGAGGGAATCAAACCCGTGAACAAAGGAAAACTCGTTCCAAGACAGAACCACTAAACTACAGGCAACTTTCTTAACTCGAATGAATACTAATAAATATTATTATGAAACCTCCAAATCATTTCTCACACCCTAAATTCCTAAATTATTTTATAAATATTAAAACTTATAAATAATGTAATAATTAAAAAATCTTGAATATTAGTAAAAATATTAAAATTTGTAATAATTCTCAAGTTATTTATAAGTATTATTAAATATATCAAATAAAGAATTTTTTTAATAATTAAGTATTATTGAATATCTAATTATTAAGTATTTATTAATTATTAAATAAAATTATTTAATTATTAAGTAATATTGACTAATTAATTATTAAGTATAATAACAAAAATTTGAATATTCAATAATTCTTAATGGTTAAAAAATTGTTATTTAATATTTTTAATAATATTTATAAATAACTTAATAATTATTATAAGTTTTAATATTTTTACTAATATTCACGATTTTTTTTAATTATTAAGTTATTTATAAGTTTTAGTATTTATAAAATCACTTAGGACTTTAGGGTGGGGAAAATGATTTGGAGGTTTCATAATAATATCTATTAGTATTCATTCAAGTTAAAAAAATTGCTCGTAGTCTAGTGTTTCTATCTTGGAACGAGTTTTCCTTTGTTCACGGGTTCGATTCCTTCCGGATGCAAATTTTTAGTATTTTTAAAACGACATCGTTTGGACTTAACGGAGATTAGAGACAAGGTTTAAATTTTCTATTCAAACTACGTTGGTGTTTTAAATGGTTCAAGAAGAGATTTATGTTTTTTTCAATCAAATTTGAAAATTTGTGATTTAAATCACAATTTTCTCATATAAATACACTACGATTGGAGGTAAATTGAACGGTTGCGTCATAAAACATCAATCGCCAACAAATTCCGAAGACAAAAGATGCATAGCCGCCAACGTCTGCTATTTCCAGCATCAGATTTATAAGTTTTTTTTTGCCACAGCGGCTGAAAAAGGAAGCAGTTTTTTCCCAGTCAGCCGTGAATATGCCATGAGAGTATCTAGCCCTGTTCGTTTGGTCGCCGCTGGTTTCAGCGTCAGCGTCGGCGGCTGCGTCAAACTCATTTATCTGATGTTCGTTTCATAGATGCCGACGCTGACGCCGACGCTGATTGTTGTTCGTTTTGAAGACGTAGGAAGTTGACTCCGACGCCGACGCAGGAAACAGAATTAAGTGCTGTTCGTTTCATAGACGCTGCGGCTATTATCATTTTATTCATATTTTATTTTTAAAAATTATATTTACATTCATAAAAATATTATGTTTACTTGGTAATATTTTTTTGGTCAAATATACAAATATAACAATATTTTTTCATAAAACTAAATCATACATTTAATTTTGAAACTAACACTTCAAGGCAAATATGTGTTACAAATAAAAAAACATGAAATTAAAGTTGGTTGATAAAAAAAATATTACAGCAAGTCTTAACATATAAATGATAATCAAAGTTATGTCAAAGAAAAATCATTAACTAAAACATGATTTAATATGGTAAACGACCTCTACCAAATCCATTTGTGATGTTATCACGCAAAGCCTCCATTGCTGTATCACCTCTCGGTTCATATTCAATATGTCCACCACCACCATCATCATCATCACCTTCTTCTTCTTCTTCTTCATCACCGTCACTATGAGTTTCTTCTACTCCAACATCAACATTTTCCCATTCTAAAAAATCTTGATCATCCCGATGTGTGAAGTTGTGTAACGCCATCGTCGCTGTCACCAACTTAATCCACTTGACCAGACGATACTTTGGATGCTTACGGTCCAAAATCCTCTATTTTACAATCGACCTGAAGCTACGTGCAAGAACAAACCCACATGCCAAACAACGTTATCTTAACCCACAAACAAAAAGAACTAAAATTCAATACATAAAATAAAAAGCTCATCATATCAGTTATACACAAATCAACTTCATATATATTTATCAGAAAATCTTCACTTTCAACACGTTACAGAGTGAGAGAGGAACCTTACAGAGTGAGAGAGGAAGCTTTGGAGAGCTTGAGAGACGAAGCTTGAGCCGAGCGAGAGACAGAGAGATCGTGAAAGAGAGAGCTTGAGACTGAGAGAGCTTGAGACAGAGAGATCATGAACCCATAACACAAACCCACAAGTTAGAGAAACATCCAAACGAAGCTAAGAAACATCACAACTAACAAATCAAAGAAACCCATCAAACATACCGAGAGCTTGAGAGCTTGAGAGGCTTTCGAGAGAGTGAAGCCGGAGAGAGACGAGATCGAGAGTGAGCTTGAAGAGAGGGTCGAGACGAGAGAGCTTTAGCTTCCACAAGTCGAGATGTGTCGGAGATGGAGAGAGCTCAAGACGCGTCGGAGATGGAGGGAGAGCTCGAGATGCGTCTATGGAGGAGAAGAGAGAGCTCGAGATGAGATGTGTCGTCTATGGAGGAGAAGATGAGATGAGATGAGATGAGATGAGATGCGTCAATGGAGGAATGAGATGCGGCTGCGTCTTTAGTTTAGTTTTTTTTTTTGTAAATAATAGAATAGGTCAAGGGTAAAAATGTAAATTACCCATCTGGCTCATTATTTAAGTCGCGTACGCCGGATTTTATGGCATCAGACGCATCCTGCTGCGTTTGGCCGCAGACGCTGGTACCTGCGTCGATGAAACGAACAAGCGTCTACAGAAAACATTGACGCCGACGCAGCCGCAGATACCTGCGGCGACCAAACGAACAGCGCTTTTGTAGTTTCTGGACACTAACTCTAATAACAGAGTCAGAGAAAAGAACAGCACTATGTCTATCATCTTTGGCGACGTAAAGACATGTTCATTGGACGTCTCTAGCATATGGTTTTTCATAATAATAATAAGAAAAAAACAGAAAAGTTAGAATTTTAGTTCATCAGATATTTGACTGACGTATCGACCCAAAACATGAAAAATAGTGTGGCTGGAGATCTAAATAGAGAGAAATATATAAAAGAAAACCAAAAGCATAAGTAATCTCACATAACACCTCAAGTAGAATGAAGAAGAAACCGAAGAAGTGTCTAAGTCAAGTGCAGAGGTAAAACCTAAACACCCCAGTCAAAAACATCTCTCCCTCTAAGTAGTCTAAAGTCTAAACCGATCTAAGTCAGAAAGCATACTCATCTCTCTCCTTTTCCATTGCATTCTGATGCTTTCTAAGGTAATACAATAAATCACAAGAGGATGTAATGAAAGCAAGTGAAAATAATAAGATATAAGATTAAAAAAAGAGCTTCAAAAGCACACCAGCCTTTGAGACGTCAACGAGAACCAATCTCATTGTGTGCTCCTCGTTAACCCACTTCGTCCAGCAGCTCTGCAGAAGAAGATCAAGTTGAGTCTGATTTTTATACAACGATAAAGGACCAACTAAACAGTGCAACTGATTGCAGAGATGGAGTGCTGAAGATACCTTCCAGTAAGAATCTGGGCGGTGTTGGATGATGAGTTCTTGGTGTTTGAAGACCTTTTAGCTCTGTTATCATTATCTTTATCCACACGCATAGCAGCAACCTCTTTCTCCATTGCAGCTACTTCCCTTCTCATCTTCTTTGCTTCCACCTCCATTGCTTTCGTTAAAGTTTCAACCTTTCTCGCTAACATCTACAGAACATAAAACCCAAAACTTCCATTACAAGCACGTCTTTTTAGCAACATCTCTTATATGACAAATTCAGAGATTTACCTCTATGGCATCATCCTTGTCTTTGAGGCTTTGGTCCTTCTCATGTGATGATTTTCTCAAGGCAACTACTTCTTTCTGAAGTAAATCGTACAAAACACCTGGGACGTTGTCTTCAGTTGTTGGTGAAGGGAGTTCACTCGGTGGCTTCTCCTCTGAATCTTCTTTCCATGCATTAGGTGACTCTGATTCTTTGGCTTCTTCACAATTCTTGTTGAATGAATACTTCCCAGGTCCGTTTAAGAGTGCCTTGCCTCTGTCCAGTGATCTTGTTCCTCCATCAAATGACCTAGATGTTCCTTTAGCGTTCTTCAATACCGATGTGGCATTTCTCATCTGAGAAGATGGAGATTTCTTTGGCAAGAAGCCATTTGATCCGAACTTTTGTAGATTATCTGCTCCACCAAGTGACTGCCTGCGAGAGGGTCCATTACTGGTTGAGGTGCCTCTCAATGTCTCTTCAAGCACTTTAAGCCGTAGTTGAAACTTGTCCTGAAAATTGGACAAAGATAAAGTTAAAGATAAAATGTTAGAAGGTGAGTAACACTGTAACACATAAATAAGATGTATACTTTTAGTTGTGCTTCAGATTTAGCAGCTCGATCTGATATGGCAAGCTTGTCGCGGAGTTGCTGCATTTCTCCCTACAAAAAGAGAGTTGAGAATGTAAGGTTGTGCCTTTGTCACTGCAAAGATTCTACATAACAAAACAGTTGGAGAAGGACGATCATATCAAAAGTGAACCTGAAGAAACCTTCTTTCTTCAAGCCATTGCTTCACAGGCATCACTTTATCATTACCATCCTTCCATTCATTTGCAACCACCGTTGCAACTCTGTTCGCTGTGACTTTTGCACGCGCAAGTTGACGGTCAAGAGTTTTTCGTTCTTCCTATAAAGCATAGCAAGAACATTCCTATATCAGTTGGAAATTCTATTGACCAAAAAAAAAGAAAGATTTTATTCTATCTTTCAGACAAAGAAGGGTATAAAAATTACATTCATCTCTTGGAACTTGCGCTGGTAATCCCTCACGGCATTAGCAGCAGCGCCGCCAGCAAGAACAGCCTCTTCCAGCTCTCGTACAGTCTGAGTAAGCTTTTCCACCTCAGCAACCTTTTGCCTATGCATTTTGTCTAGAATCTTGTTTTCTTCCTAAAGCATCAAATTGATAGTTTGTCAGCAATGCGTAATGTTTACAAGCCTCCAAAACGTAAATAACTAGTTACAAAGAAGAGGATGATGAGCAGAGAGCAACCTGACAGATTTCTATTTGTTTCATCAACTCTTGATTCTTATTCTGAAGATCATCAACCAAGGCAGCTTTAGCCATGGCAGTTTGAATAGTTCTCTCAGCATCAAGTAAGGCCGCTTCTTTTGATTTAGTGAGACGATCCAAAGCTCTATTATCTTCTTGAAGCTTCCCAATCTATGCATCAAACATCGTAAGTCCGATAATGCAAGCAGACCTTACAAAAATGCAAGCCGCAAGTAATACCTCAGAACGTGCAAGCTTAAGTTCTGCTTCTAACGGTGCAAGAATGGCTTCAATTGGAGGCATGTCATCATCTTTTTGAGCAGCATGGACCCTTCTTAAGGTGGCTTCAGCAGCAAACTGAGCAGCCATGGAGGCTTTCTTCTCCTCATTGATCTTCCTGATTTCAAGATTCTGCAACACAGTCAAGATAATGAGAATGACTAGCAAAATAAAAACCATAGAGAAGTAGCAACAAGAGTGATCATAAGGTTAATTACTTTGCCTTGGAGAAGAGATTCAGCTAACTTGAGCTTCTCCTCCAACTTAGTAAGCTCATCTGTAAGCTATTGAAATGTTTCAAAAAAAAAAAGATAAGGTTTAACAATAAGCACGAACTTGAGCTTTATTATTAGATACACACACACACACACACACAAACCTCTTCAACAGCTTTCTCTCTTTGCCTCTCAGATAATCTCAACGCTTTGATCTCCGCGTGGGCTTCTCCCAACTCTCGATCCTTATCTGAGAAACAACCATTCAAGATACGATTAGATCTGAATCGTCACATATATCATCACTAGATCGAGCAAGCTATTTTTCGCACCTCTAACTTCGTTCTCGAGGCGATTAAGCTCCAGCTTCACTGGATCCGAGCCGTGGAGTAGAGTGATGAACTCATTGTCGGTGGCTGCGTCGAAGCTAGGCCTAACCGGCCTCCTCCTAGACGAGGTTTTCCCTCCTCCGCCGCTGCTGGTATCCTTGCAAGACGCCGACACTGTTAACGACGGATAAGGCGTATCGGTCGGGAAACCTCCGTCGGTTGTTACATCTGACATCTCCGATCTGATGATTCCTCGATTTTTTCACTCACACACACATTCAGGATCTTCAGGATCCAAAATGCAATGTGTAGAGAGAGAGTGTGAGCTTAATAATGCAGATTTCTAGAGAGAGAGAGAGAGTGTGTTCTTTGGGATCCAAAGGCTCTCTCACTTTCTGGTTTTCAAATCAGAGTCCCACGGGGAGGAGAGAGAGTGAGTTTCAGAGATCTTTCTTCTCTTTTTCTTTTGTGATTATAAACAAGAAAGAAATTAGGGAGAATGAAGACTGGATTATTAATCACTTGAGTAATCACTTGTTCAACGCACTTGAGTAAGAATTAATGTACAACATTTTTCAGATTAATTAATAATCTAACGTAACAAATGTAGACACTATTAATTGTTCTATTTTCTTGGTTTATTATAGTAATTTGATATATGCATATCGGTGGAGTGTTGATAGTTGTCCTCTGGTTGTTTAGTGATGTGATTAGTGAAAAAAGCTGTGATTAGTCAAACAGATTTTTTGCGCGTGAAAGGAGGGAACGTGTTCGTTGTCTACTGTCTAGAGTTTCCATCTCTTTGTTTTTTCCTTTTCAAGGGACTTTATTTTTTCAAGGCATATTCGATAATGTACTTTTGCTTTTTTCTACTAATTAAAAATACCCCAATATTTAATTACAAAATATAAACTATTTTGCAAGAGTTATTACCAAATATATCGTCTAATTGGATTAATAATTTGAGGTAATGGCATATTGTATAAATAACATTATAACACACAAGTTAAAGATTAATTAACTAATTTTATATAATAGTTATATTTTAATAATTCAGTAGAATTTGATTTAGAAAAATGAAAATATGATTAAGGTCCATTGATTATATCACACCTCTGGTGCTACTAAGGTGCCTTGGTTGAACCAAACCGGTTACTAAACTGAATTGGAAATGTTGCATGATCTGATCAGCCTGAATAACCGAACAAAACCAAAAACCAAAATTCGGGATAAAAACTATTTATTTGATACATGATAAACAGGACTGACAACAAAGTCACATTTATATAATAGAGATTACGGCATACAAAATGACAATCACTTTGCGTTACTCTACTGCTCTCTATATACAACATAAAGAAAAACAAGTGCCAAAGTAAACTTAAGGGGAGATGAATCCTCGTCTTCTTCTACTTTCATTCTTGTTCATTACCTTTGAGAATATTGTATTTGCAGAGTGGACATGTGGCATTCATTTTCAGCCATTTCTCGATGCACGTCGAGTGAAAGTGGTGGTTGCAAGGAAGGGTCACCAGCTCTGTTCCATCTTCATATGAACTCAAACATATACAACAGTCCTACACAAAACCCATCATTAAAAGGAAAAAGCGCTGACTCTAATAAAAAAATAACAACTTACAGCATCTTCAGGCTCGAGTACACGTTCGTTTCCCGAATACTCAGCGCCTCCTTCGATAGGTATCATTTTCCCGCCACCATCCGTTTCCTTTTCACCATTGTTCATCATCTGAAACTTGTACTTGGGAAGGATGCTAAGATCTGCTTCTGATGCACCCTCCTGAAAAACACATAGAATTCATTTAAAGTAAGTCAATTTATGTAGTTGAGGGGTTGCTCTTATAAGGCCATACCTGCCCTGCAACGGCGTAAAGAAGAGCAATAATACAAGGGAGACAACAACAGAGAGCGATTCCGATAAGACACGCCGCAACAACGCAAAAGACAGCGAAGAACACATCAAATGACAGGAACACAAAAGTCAACCTGCAAACATTAAACTTCAACAATGTCATATCCAATTCATTCAAAAGAAACATTGAGCTGATAATATCAACACATACCAATACAAATGTGGTGCGTTTTCGAGAAGGATCTCACCACCAGAAACAAGCCAGTAGAAGCCAGCAATCCACCACACAAACGATACAATCGTGTTCAACGACTCACAAGTCTTAGTACTGAGAAAAAAAATTCATTATCAATCATCATTAGTAAATACTTATTCCGGAATATATAAAGCTAACCTTAAGATCCTATCATCACCATCTTCATCATCACTATCATGACTAACTCTACTACTACTCACAGAACCTTCCCCAGCTTCCACATCCCCACCAGTCCTACTAGCGTTCCTCTTCCTAAACTCCAACCACACAAGCACCACATGAACAAGACACTGAACCGCGTAACCACAGATCCAAACCCTAATCGGAACGTTCGGCTTCTCCTCCTTGTAAACCAAAAGCATCACAGCCGCAACAACCACAAAGGCCGTGTTCCAAAGCATGTCGAGAGCAACTACAGGCTTCGAGTAGCCCCAATCGGCTCTTCGCTCTTCGAGCTCCTGTGCAGCTGTCTCTCTCACGACCATCGAAGCTCCTCCTCGCCGACCCGTGGCTCGGCCTAGTAGGACGGCGATTACGGGCTGACGGCGGCGGGGAGATTGACGCGAGCGGAGGAGCGGTGAGGTGGGATCGGACATGGTTGGAGATTGAGGTGAAGAAGACATGGTCTGAAGAAGATTAAGATAAATCTAGGGTTTGTATTTTCCTTGTACAGACCGAAAGTGGTGTATACTTTTGTTTTGTCTGTAGTTTTTTTTTTTAAATGAAATGATTTGGTGAATCGGTGAGTGAGTCATTAATGTGTTTAAATTGTTAAATTGCTCTTTTTTTAAACATGTTGATTGGTTGGTAGTGTCAAGAATTGGACTGGTCGGTATTGAAATTGAGATTTGGCATGTGCCCGAACCTCTCAAAATCTCAATGAATAGACCCATCCATTGCCAAATCTGTGTTTGTTTGTATGTTTATTTTGGTACAGCGTCAAATTTTACGTTTTATTACCAGCCATGTACTATATAGACTTCTTATTCTGCAATAATGTGAATGGAAAGGAAAATTGGAGAAAAATTTAAAGGAGCTTTGAATTGTAGGAACCACAAGAAGTGCATTTGTGGTATAGCCAATGGTAAGGAGCATCTCCTTCTTTTCCACAGTCATTACACAATATCACCTGTACCAAATAAAAAAAAATTGCATTCTGTTATTATTCTTGCATCTCAATAATCAATATATTTATCTATATGGAGAAGAGATGTAAAACCTGAGTCTTGTTGGCGTAGTCATCAGGCATCTTTTCTTCTGCAAGCAATTTGTCTAACATCTTAAAGTAACCCTATGTGTAACAGTCTTTTGCTTAGTGATTTAGCAGTGTTCATTAGTACAATGCAACTGCTATATTGTTTTATGAGGAAACAATATTCTGTTTGAAAGTGTTGTAACTGACCTTCATATCTCCTAGTCACTTGCTGCAGACAGGGCATGTGTAATGAGAACGAGTGTACTCCTATCACCAGAATCAAAGAACAAAAAATTTAGCATCTTTGAGGTTTTCATTATTACCATAAAACATTGACAGAGTTTAAGTACCTGAAAGCATGCTGAGTGCATCGAGTGACCGCATGGAAGAGGCTTCACCACGGTTCTGGAGGTGAACATGTACTCGTGGCAAATAGGACAATCAACTTCTAGCCATTTTTCTCGGCAAACATGGTCTTTTAATGAACGTGACAAACAAACATTGCATTTCATGCAATGGAAGTAGTCTATGCCTAGTCCTCTCCCTACTCGACAGAGATTGCAGTAGGGACAATGATAAATTGACCTGTTACAAAAAAAAAAAATTGAATTGTTAAATTTCCTAGTTGAGTCTAAATAAAACTTCTTTAAATATCTAATTTTTTTACTAAAAAAATACTTTAAGAATAAATGTAATTTTTTTGAAGCAGAGGAATAGTTACCTTTCATCATCAAATAATTTGCATATCTTGCAGAAGTACTTTCCCATTGATGATTTGCACAAAGTATTTGAGCAATTTTCACCAATTGGCTGAATGAAGAGGCACTTCATGCACATCATCTTTTCAATATGTTTCCTGCATAAGTATAATTCAAGAGAACCAAAGACGGTTAGATTTTGTTTAAGTTTCTCATATGGAAGTAGAAGAAGATGTTAAACTACCTGTCCACCAAGTGATCAGCCTCTTCATCATGGCAGTGTATACATGTGAAGAGCTGGTCACAACAAGGAGCAAGAAGCTTGCAGTTCCTCTTGTAGTGCTTGCAGCCAAAGACTGAACTATGAGTATCTCGATAAGATGGGTGCTGGCCAGGAATTGTTTCTATACTTCTTGAGACTGGTTCTTGATTATGTGAATTAATCCGAGGGCTGAAAAATTACATGACATAATATTAGTATTGACATAAAGAGGAAAAAAAATTAATAAGTGATCTTAACTACCTATGATCTGAATCCTTGTTTGATTCTCCGGCTTGCTCTTGCATAATATGACCATTGTACCATTCTCTTAGCCAATCAACAAACATTGTATTCCTTGTTGTTTGGAGCCACAAGGACATTGCAGCATG
>JABAYD010024626.1:0-10621 GCA_014822095.1 Diplotaxis tenuifolia | reverse complement strand
CTTGTAGTATATGTTGGTCGGATAGGAACCTCCTCGGTTTCCTCTTAGTACTTGGTTATGGGAATCTGCACATTGGATTTATAACACTAGAGATAAATAGTTTTGTCGTGAACCGTATACTAAGTGGTTCGTAACAACACTACGTACGAGAGCAATTGTTCCTTGGCTCTATGAATGATCTAATTAACTTTCAACACTTACTGTAGATCAGCTGAAAGATTTAATTGCAAGGGACACTGTTATTCTTTATTGCGAACATCTAATCTATTAATTTAGTGTCCTATTTTTATCTATTAATGTATTATTATAAATCAATCTTAACTAAATTTTAACAAAATTTTACATAAAATTTTAAATTTTATTTATAAAATAAAAATAATAAATTTTGTAATTAGTAATATAGTATTATTATAAATTAATGTTAGCTAAAATTTTATTAAAATTATTTCATATTTTCAGTTTATTGTACATAACTCAAAAATATATTAGTAAATGATAAAAATTTATAAAAGAATATATTAAACAAATCACTATATATTTAATGCCAAATAAGAAATATAAACAATAATATTATAGAGTTATGCACTATATAACACTAAAATGAAAATTATAAATTTAAACATTTGTAATAATATCAAAGGAAAAAATATCTAATAAAATTTTAATTCTACAATACGTTTGCTACCATTTTTTAAATTTACCATTAATAAATGACTTATAATTATTCTAAATTGTCATAAAATAACGGCAAACTAATTTTTTAAAATATTTATAAATCATTTGTAAACCTAACTCTAATAGTACTAAACTCTAAATAATAATCACTAGGTCTTAAACCCAAATTTTAGTATATTTTTATTGAAGTTATTTTCAAAAATTAAAACAACTTTCCAAAATGCGGATTAAAATTAAATAATAAATCTAGAGAACCGATATATAGTACATCAATCAACGGCCCTATTAATAATCTTGCTTCGAATAATTATATAGAAGGTTATAAAGCAATCTCACATTTCAACAAGTTCTGTTAACCATTTACGTATATACCAATACGCGAAGTTTTGTTCAGCTATTAGATTCAGTTCACAATACTGTCGACTCAGATATTATATTGAGATTTTGTATCGATCTATACCAAGAGTCTAAAATGTTTAACATTAAAAAAAAAAGAGTCTAAATAGAACTTGAGTTCTTCTCTTTATCTATAAATTTTCATTAGACTACTTTTTTAATATAAAAGACGACAAGTTTATTTCGTTCTTATTTCATTCACAGTTTTTTTTTATTTGGACATGACAAAACGAACGTGCACGTAAATTGACAAAATATTCTAGAACGAGGAAACTGAAATTACATAATGGCCTTTCCAACAAAAGCCGCAGTTTTATGTGTGCCTCCTTGTCTTGCCTGGCTCATTGGTCTCACTGGTCAGACTAGTATCATGGGCTTCATGGGCCTTATCTTGCACATACTGACCCATATCTTTTCCCTTCTGCCCAGCATAGCCTACTGCGTCAGCCATACGGCGCTTAGCATAGTCCAATTGCTCAGGCACTGTGTCACTGGTCCCACGAAGGTAGTTTAGGACCCATGAGACTGAGCTTAGACCCGTAAGTCCAAACAACCCAGAAGCCAAGATTGCGGTCACAGCTAGCCCTATGGTGAGAGCCGCGGGGACAAGCACCGGGCTGAAGAGGAGGAAAAGTGGAACGGAGAGCATCAAACCTATCACTGAGCCCGCTAGAGTGAGTCCAGCTAGGGCTAGCAGTGAGCCACCAACGGGAACTCCTACTATAAGTGCCACAATCTGCATGTATATAAATTAATCGGTCTTATTTAGACCCTTTTAATGTCAAAACACAGATTTTAATAAATTCAAACCATGACCATCTTGATAAGTGATCATATATATAGAATCACGATATGCATGTATACACATGCATGTAAATAGTGCTGTCGTGTAACCTCTAATTTTAAATTATACTTTTACTAGACATTCTTGCATATCTTGTTTAGTAATCCTAAGAATTGAAAATCAATGTGAACTATAATGGACCAGAAGTTCGAAAATCATGATTCTTCACGTCATTTAAATTCGCAGAAACACTTCGTATAATTAAGAGTGAATAGGATGAAAAAAAGCTAAAGAGAAGAACACAAAAAGTACTTGGTTACTGGAGGGGCCGCTACTCTTGTAATCACTATTACCACCATAACCATAACCGACATCACCTTGGTACTGCGGCTGAAGATGAATTCGTTTGTCAGAATGGTCGACATGCACACGCCTGTCCACATTCGCCATATTGACTGATATGATTTGAAACTACAAAGTGTAAGAGATCACAAAATAGGGTATAAGAGATTATAGAAGTTGTTGTTATTACAGAACATTTATATAAATGGGACTTGAAAGTTTTTTGTAGTAAAAGGAGATTTGGGGTGAAGAGAAGAGGACACGTAAGAATGTGGTGAAGGTAGAGGTGTGGCTTTGCATGATGTCCAAGTTTCATTCATTTCCTGATCATCTTTTTGTTCTTCTCGCCCACCGTATTCAAATAAAAACAAACAATTCATTCGGTTTAATACAATTGCTCTCACCTTGATGCATCCAGATGCACTTGTATGCCAAACTCATCTTTTCATTTTTATTTGTTTTTGTTTGATAAATAAATAATTCTATTTTTAGTTCAACCCGCTTATAGAATGGTTTTAAAATAAAGTCCAATATACAATTTTATCTTACTATTAATTAATTAAATTTGTTTGTTCTATACTTAGCGTAACCGCAGGCAATATAAACTATCAACGGTTCAATTAGTAGTAGACCAATACTTTGCATTGGTTAAGTCCAATGCACCGCAGGCAATGTTGAAACCGAGTTCGGTCTGAAACAAGTAATAGATCGACGGAAACTCGTCGATGGGTTATTTCGAAGGTGAGATGGAATGAGACAAGAAAAGAATGCTTTATTGATAATCGCAAACCGAAATTATGCAGAATAGTCGGAATTATTAGATTATGAAATTCCCTTGAGGGATTAGGTTTCATTTACAGGCAATATATACCAATACGTTTACAGAATATTAGGAGTATATACTCGAACAGAATCAAATCTAAACTGATTTGTTAGTAACAGAATATCTACATTCTATCACCCTCCCGCAGTCACATTGTCGGGTCTTGAGACAGTGAGACTGGACCTGAATTCATTGAAGAGTGAAGTGAGCAAGCTTTTCGTGAAAATATCAGCATACTGAAGAGAAGATGGTACATGAAGAACACGTACTTGGCCCATTGTCACTTTCTCTCGAACAAAGTGAATATCTATCTCTATATGTTTCGTTCGTTGATGTTTCACCGGATTTTGAGAGAAATAAACTGAGCTGATGTTGTCACAATAGACAAGTGCAGTCTTGGTTATAGGACAACCAAGATCAAGCATGAGATTGCGAATCCAACATAGCTCCCGACTGCATTGGCTACACCTTTGTACTCAGCTTCAGCGCTTGAGCGAGACACCGTTGGTTGGCGTTTTGCAGACCAAGAAACTAGATTGGAACCGAGGAAGACGCAATATCCAGAGGTTGATCGTCTAGTGTCAGGACACCCCGCCCAATCAGCGTCGGAGTAGGCTACAAGGTCTGTGATGTTGCTCTTGCGAAGTTGTAAGCCAAGATCTTTCGTTCCTTGTATATACCGAATTATGCGTTTGAGAGCGTGAAGATGAGGAACCCGTGGACTGTGCATATAGAGACAGATCTGATGGACCGCATACGATATGTCTGGCCGAGTGAAAGTTAAGTACTGTAAAGATCCAGCAAGACGACGGTACTGCGTTGCATCGGGTATGAGGTCACCATCATCGAGCGAAAGCTTAGATTGTAGATCCACTGGGGTTGAAATGGGTTTGCAATCCTCTATACCAGCACGTTTGATGATATCTTCAGGATAAGATTTTTGACTGAGAAAAATACCACCATTTTTGAAGTCTGCCTTGACTCCCAAGAAATAATGTAGCTTGCCGGAGTCAGACATGGGGAATTCTTTCTGCAGTGTAGCGATGATAGAGTGAAGAAACTCTGTGTTGGAGGCAGTAAGAATGATGTCGTCGACATAGAGTAGGAGATAAGCAATGCGTGAGCCATCGTTGAAGACGAAGAGAGAAGTATCAGTGGCACTGCATTTGAAACCAAGAGAAATCACATAGTTAGCAAAACGAGAATTCCACGCCCTAGGGACCTGTTTTAAGCCGTAAATGGCCTTGTTCAGTTTGCAAACGTGATGCGGAAACTTTGAGTTGACGTAGCCAGGGGGCTGTTGCATGTATATTGTCTCTTCGAGTTCACCATGTAAGAAAGCGTTTTTGACGTCGAGCTGATGAATATGCCAATCTTTTGCAAGACTCACGTCCAACACCGCACGTATCGTCGCAGACTTAACCACCGGTGCAAATGTGTCATTGTAGTCTACTCCTTCTTCTTGTGACTTTCCATTTGCAACGAGCCTCGATTTGTGGCGTTTTGGATTGCCATCTGCATCAAGCTTATGCTTGTAAAGCCACATAAAACGAACAACATTAGTGTTAGGAGGCCTTGGAACAAGATCCCAAGTCTTAGCCTTAACAAAAGCATCCATCTCATCAGCCATCGAAGGTGTACAGTTTGGATCTTTGAGGGCATTTAAGTAGCTAGTAGGCAAGGGTGAAACAGTGGAAAGAAGAGAAAACTGTTTCTTTGGCTTACTAACACCAGACTTACTGCTTGTTTTCATCGTGTGACGAGGTGGAGGAACCGGCTCCTGCACACGAGCAACGTCTTGTGTAGAAGCAAGGGAAGCTGAAGATGATGGTGGAGTAGTGTTTGGCACGTGTGTTTGAGTGTTGTGATTGACATGAGAATCTTGAAGAATACTTCGGAACAGAGGTGAAGGTTCATCATCATCAGCAAGAAAATGATAAGTAGCAGCATTGCCTTGAGATGTAGCTGCTGGAAAAATAGATTCATCAAAGAAAACATTGCGAAAGATAATGATTCTATTAGTCTTAAGATCCATACACCTGTAGCCTTTATGATTTGAAGGATAGCCTAAGAAGAGACAAGGTGTGGACCGTGGTGCCAACTTGTGAAGATTAGAGTAATTCAAGTTGGAAAAACAGAGGCACCCAAAGACTTTTAGTGTAAGGAATTTGGCTTTTGATAGCCGCAGACGGAAGAATGTTCAAGATGTGCATTGCGACATGGAGAGCTTCCACCCAATATGTTGGCGCCAAATGAGCTTGAAAGAGGAGAGACCGGATAGCATTATTGATCGTGCATATCATTCTCTCTGATTTTCCATTTTGTTGCGATGTATGTGGGCATGAAAAACGCATTTGGATTCCTTTGTTGTCGTAAAATTCATGAAACTCTCGGTTGTTGTACTCGCCACCATTGTCACATTGCACACCTTGAATCTGAGTCTGAAACTGCTTCTCAACATAGTTAGAAAAATGTTTGAACTTAGAGAAAAGCTCATTCTTCCGTCTGAGAGGATAAACCCACAGAAAGTGTGTTATCATCAAGAAACAGCACATAATATTTGATATTGCTCAGAGAAGAGATTGGTGATGTCCAGACATCTGAATGAATTAACTGAAACGATTTTATTGAAAAAGAAATGGAATCCCTGAAAGGCAATTTAGTTTGTTTCCCCAATTGACAAGCCTCGCAAGAGGTAGCAAGACTGTCTTTATTACAAGCAATAGAGTTTGAAAAAGATAAAGAGCGCAGAGAATTATTATTGATATGCGCTAAACGCTTGTGCCACAGGTCCGATGAGTAAGATAACAAAGCTTGAGACGGTGGAGACGGTTTGGAATGAGACAAAGGAAGAGAGTAAAGGTCACCGGAGCTGTTATTGCGCATGAGAACCGCCCTGGAATGAAGATCCTTCACAGAGAAACCATAGGGATCAAATTCAACAGAGCAAAAATTATCTCTAGTAAATTTGCGAACAGAGAAGAGGTTCTTAACAATGTCTGGAGCAATGAGTATTTGGTTCAAAGATAAGGGACGAGAGGAAGAATTGAGAGTTGTGTTACCAGTAGCTAAAATAGGGATTTCAGAACCGTTTCCTACAATGACTGAGTGACATATATTTTTGTTAAGACATGACTTTAGGGTACCTGGATCTGCAGCAAGATGACTCGTAGCACCAGAGTCCATATACCACTCGCCAACTGATGGATCTGTGAGAGTCATCGTGTTGAATGCTTGAGCAAAGTCCGTGGTTGGTTGAAGCGGTGGCATTTCCATGTTGGCTTGTGGAGGGCGCATAGATTGCGAGTGTGACGGTTGTTGAGCATAGTATGGACTCCAATTCGTGTTTCTCTGCTGTCATGGAGGAAAGGATGGTTGCCAATATTGACCTGGGGGCCAGTTCGCGTAGTACTGACGATTGTAGTTGCGTTCTCTGCCTCTGTTGCCATTGCGCCGCCCACCACGATAGTTTTTGTTGTTGTTTTGTCGTTGTTTCTGAGGTTTTGGACTCTGTTGTGGTGCATCAGCGACAGTAAGAACTGTGGAGGAAGACGCATTGTCCTTGTGTGTTGCAGACGCTTTGTTGAACTTAAGTACTCGCTTCTCTTCCATCTCCAACATTGATTGAGCTGATTCAAATGTGGGGAATGGATCACGATGTTTGATCACATTGATAATGTTGTCAAAACGATCGTTGAGACCGTTAAGTATGTACATGACGAGCGTACGGTCTGGGACAGGAGCGTCGAGGTTGGCAAGGAGATCAGAGAAGGATTTAAGTTTCTGGCAATAGTCTTTAATCGTCATATCTCCAATTTCCAGAGTACGCAAGTCATTGTCAACTTGAATCGCTTGAGCCTCTTTGTTATTACGGAATTGATTTTCAATCCGTAACCAAATGTCACGCGATGTGCCTCCCAGTTTGAATGTGCTTCGAAATAGCTTCTCTGCCAAGGTTCCATAAAGCCATAGCTTGACTAGACTGTCTCTCTTGTGCCATTGAACATCATCGGCATTTGCAGGAGTAGAAGAACCGTCGATGTGGCCAAGAACGTCAAACGCAAGGCAGTGGGTTTGAAGCAATTCACGCCAAGCGTCATATTTGTGATCCTCTAGATCAAGGACGATGGGTATATGATGTTTGATATTAGTTACCCCAAAAGCCCGTTCAACGTTTTGTGGAACAGCAGCCATAGAAGAAAAAGAAAAGAAGAATCAGAGTGAAGAAAGCGTGAGAGAAGAGGAGAATAGAATTTGATCAGAAGCGAGGATGCTCTGATACCATATTAGATTATGAAATTCCCTTGAGGGATTAGGTTTCATTCACAAGCAATATATACCAATACATTTACAGAATATTATGAGTATATACTCGAACAGGATCAAATCTAAACTGATTTGTTAGTAACTGAATATCTACATTCTATCAGGAATACAAAAGAGTTAGGTAAAACTCTAGTTTGCTAGCCGATTGATGAAAGTGCTTGCGGATCCTTCTTTCGTTATGCCTCTCTTCGCCTTTATACTCCTCTCCCCTTGGTCGCTGTACAGACAACCCTAATGGGCCGTGTCCGTCTTCTAGTGGGCCTGTACATAAATGGGCTTTTCCTGCTCGGCACGGACAAGCTGCTTCATGCGGCTTCCGACTTGCACGATCGGATTTTCTCGTCCGTTTAATCCGGATGATGGGCCAGATTGTTTATTCGGCAATATAACTATCAGCGTGACGTTTAATAAGTTCCAACAAATCTTAATAAAAGCTAATGTAAGAAAAAATGTAAACAAAACTGGTAGTTATAAACTTTGTTGATCAAAAACAAAGTTTGGGTTTCAAGCTTCAACTCTGCATTATAACAATTGTCAATTATGTCAAAAATTGTATATGCTGTCGATGGTGTAACATTGCACACTGAGACTATGGTGGCAATCTATATATCTTTATTTAACACGAGCACAGCACACTATGGTGGCACAGTGGCTTTAGTTAGTACTTTTCTTTGTTATAGTTGTCTAATCAAAGAAAATGACGTCGTCCGTTGGACAAGGCTTTTTCATTTGTTTCTGTTATTGGACTTTTCTAAGCTGTTGGGCGGTTTAGTGGTGGTCCACTGCTACTTGATAATGAGATGACAAACTTCTCTCATTCTCATGTTCCACACTTGGGCCCATCAATGACCCATTGTACGTTTTCTTTTATGTTCCTCTCGCCTTTCTAACGATGAGACTGACTCAAACTTGGATTTAACTTGCACAAAGTTAGGTACATGGCTCAAATCGCGAGTACTAAAATATTAGGTTCTTTGGAACGAGGACATTAGTACAAAGTTTTATGTGGTCACCAACTCAAACTTTGAACCCGTGACAGATAATTAACAATTGATTAGTTTTTATTGTCCTTTCAAATTTCATGAGGTGTGGACTTTTTCAAAATGTAAACGATTTGTTATCATTTTGTAATTATCGCAACAAAGAAAAAGTATAGGAGAACTGAAAGAGAATGAACAAAATGGAAGGGAATAATTGAGGAAAAGTCTAAGAGGTACAATATGAGATGATATATCACATGGCGAAACAATCATATTTCTGCGGTAGACAGTGATAGTGTAGTAAATAAGATGTTGCTATAATAAATAAAAAGGGTTAAAATGAAATGATGATAGCAGAAAATGTACATTTAGTTACTGTTTCAGAAGCTGACTCGTGTCTGAACACGATCTCTAATCCACTTGTCCTGAAGTCGACATGTAAATCCACGCATGGAAGTCGACGATATATGTATTATATAGATAAACATATGAATAATTATACAAACCAGATTAGATCCGTGCTAAATAGCACGGTTAAATCCTTTTGAAGTCATGATTTGTTCCAAGTACAAGTGAGTTAGGGAGTATTGAAGCAAACATGATGATCGTCTCATTGGTGTCTTTGCTTGCATAGCGGAAAAGGTTGAACTGTGTTTATGGACGGATTGATAAAGCGGTAATGAGAAAAGCAGTCAAAGGTAAAAAAAAAAAAGTTTATTGCCGTTTGAGAAACATATTGATTTTTTTTTGATAAAATACTTGATTTTTATTTTATTATACAGTAATATTATTAGCGGGAGTATAATTTTTATCCATTTTTTTGTCAGCTACTATTAGTATAATTAATTTTAAATTTCACATTTAAAAAAACATTAATCGATGACTATTTAAACCAAATAATAAAAAAATGTTTCTTCATATTAGAAAAAGGTAATTTACGGCTATATAATAAAACATATTCGCCTCATTATTTTTAAAATGGTTTGTTCGGAGTACTTTTCACAAAACAATCAGAATTGATTACAATAAATTATAACACTTTTGACATTACATGAATATCTAAAGTTGTAGTATACTCAGTCTTTACTCATTTAAAATGATCATCAATCGTAATTTATCCAAAAAGGGAGTTGGGGTGGATTTCTTGGTGAGTTGATTTGTATGTGAATATATTTGGTTGTTAGGTCGCCGCCAAATCACATAAATAAAGGTAGTAAACTTCATGTTTTCAGCAACTGATTATTTAAAAAAAAAATATTTTACTCATGTCGACAAAATTTATAATATCACTCGACTAACTTTAGAATATTAGCAAATGATGTTTCTGACCAGTGACTAGCGTGTGTAATCAAACAACTAATTATTAACCTACTTTCCCGTGAGTACGTCTATTCAAAACTGTCGACATTGATATATGCTTGTAATTATCTTAGCTCAAAATCAAATTGATATTGCTCCGTTGACATAAAACTATAATTCCATGGTTGAACCTCAAAAAACTTTGATAAATGTACTAGCTAACTTCAACCAACTTAAATTATTTCGTTGTTAGCAGAATCAGAAACTTTGATTAGTTTTCTTAATTAATAAGGGAGAAGCACATATACTATCTTCTTATAATGTCCTCCCCACTTAGAACTTACAGTTAAGCACCCAACACAGGCACATACATCAAACAATTGCTTCCTTATTCAACGTATCAAAATATCCGTTGACCACCCATGTAAAAGAAAATACAATTTAAGTCATACATACTACGCATAAATATGTACATCTTTACATATATATATATATATACATTATGACATATACTATACGTACATTACCATCACCTCATCATATCAACCATCCACTCGATCTCTCTGTCTTTACATCCCGTTGACCAGTCAACCTCTCCGTCCTCCATAAGCCGACGCCGTTTCACCGCCAAGATAACTAGCGCACCTCATGAGATCAGCATTAGTCTCCTCTAGCTCCCTTTGCAGCCTCAAGACCTCTCTTTGAAGAACCGAGATGGCGCCAACGCAGCCATACACTGGATCTTTCAGCCGTGCCTCCGCCTCGTAAGCCAGCGAGTTCACCGCGTCTTCCCGTTGATGCGGGGCCACTTCTTGGAGGATCTTGCTCACGTTGCTTGCTCCAAATATCCGGTGGACGTTGGCAAACTTTAAAGGTTCCTCCGGCGGAAAATATGGTGCGAATACGCAGTATGACGTACACTTCCGTCGTAGAAACTTACATGCTGCGCACGGTGAGTTTGTGTAGTTCGAATACGATGATGACATTTTTGGTTGT